>JBBBDQ010001657.1:2965000-3002500 GCA_037127315.1 Ascarosepion bandense | reverse complement strand
AACAACAGCAAATCCTCCATCCATCTCTTAATCAATAGATAGTCCTCACGGCATCTGTGAACAAGACCGAGTGCTTTGCCCTGCAGATTCTCATCAATCTCCACATTTGACTCGTCGGGAGTACCCGCATCTGACTCCCCTCAAAGAACTAAGCTGAAAGATGTTTACATAACTCCGTCTCTGATATCTAAGATAACATCAAAGCTTGATCCTCATAAGGCGAGCGGAGGTGATGGAAATCCGATCATTGTCCTGAAGAAATGTGCTCCCTAATTCTCCTATCTTTTCTAAACTAGATACTGCCTTTCTGCTTCCTGTTTTCCTGTCTGCTGGAAGTCCTGTTCTGTAGTTCCTGAACTCAGGGAAATCCTCAAACCAATCCAATTATCACCCAATCAGCCTCCTAATACATTTCGGAAAATTTTTCGAGGCTATTATCAATGCTGAGATCAACATCATACTGCCCATACACTGTTCTCAAATAGTATGGATCCCGCTGTGCTAGGTTTACTGCCGATATGCTAACAACCTTCTCGGAGTACATATACTAGGCCCTTAACATATACGTGTTGCCCTGGATATCTCCAAGGCTTCTGACAGGGTTTAGCACGCTGGCCTCTTTCGCAAGCTACAGGGATATGATATGACTGGACGCTTGCTTGATCTGATCCAATATTTCCTATCTAACCGCATGATGAATGTCGTATTGAATGGCATGCCTCCACATCCTACTGCACGAACACTAGTGGCCCCAGGACTCTATCCTAGGCCAGACGCTTTATTAATCTTCAGAAAGGATCACCCAGAAGTGATCAAATCCCAAGTAGGCATCTACACAGATGACACCACTATCTATTCCCGCATTAGTAAGGATTCTGACGAGGCGGACAAACATAAACACGCTGCTGAGAAGGATTTCTACTCAGTGGTGGACTGGGGTAAGAGGTGGAGCGTAGATTTCAATGCTTCTGAAACGAAACTCCCATCTGTCAACCATCACAGGCAATCTCTCCAGCCACCCATAAATATGAATCAAGCAAGTTTCCCTGAAAACAATACACTGCGCCTCCTCGGCTTTACCCTATCTTCCGACCTAAGTGGAGTCATTACATTGAATCAATAGCTAAATCCACTGCTAGGAAGGTTGGGTTACAGTGTCGAGTCAGGAAGGTTTTTTTTCCACCAAAATCCATCTTGCACATATACAAAGAAACCAACAAACCGTGCATGGAATACTTTTGTCATATCTGGTCAGGCGCTCCTGCTGCTCGTATCAGTGTTCTCGACAAGCTCCAAAGGAGAATCTGTAATGTGATTGGTCCTGATCTGTCAGTTCTACTCCAGCCACTTTCTCACCGGCGGGATGTGCTTCTCTCTGTCTCTTCTATAAAATTTTCATGGCTTCTGCTCTGAATAACTTAGGTCACTGGTGCCCGCTCCACAAGAATTTACTCGGGCAGCCAGACTGTCAACAAGGCACCACCCTTTTACAGTTAGATCAACCAAATGCAGGCGACAATTCTACTCCATCAGCTTCTTTTCTCGCGCTTCCCACCTGTGGAATGCCCTTCCATATACTTGCTTTACTGACGGCTACAACCTCCAGGAATTTAAATGCAAAGTCAATTCCTGCCTCTTATCCCCTTAGATACAGTACTTTGTACATCACCCCGTGTATCTTGTTCGTTTCCTTTCTCGATACCTTCGCAAATGTCTTCACTTCTGTGTTCACATCTTTCTATTGCATTCTCTCTTTCACCCTCTGTAGCTGGTTTGTCGTTCTTTTCATTTTTCTCCTATATAAACTTTAACTCTCTTATGTAGCCCCCTGCGCATCAGTGCCAATACCACCCTGCTTGAGGTGAAATGATTGCAAAAAAAAAATAGAAACGGATTAGAGAATTGAAAATTTGTTATAAAATAAAAATAGACAAAATATATCAATATTATTTAATTCAATATATACTTTTTTATTATAAATTTATAATAAAAACATAGTTTATTGTAACACAGAAGCCTACTTATTTCGGTAATATCATATTAACACCTCGTCAGGTAGTAAAATATTTTTCTGTAAGGGACCGATATGTATAAAAACTTAAAAAACAACACAATTTTTACCATATCCAAATAATTAAAGGGTGATTTTCGAAAGGTTTGTATCAATGTACCATAGAAAGCCAGGTCATGATGGATAGGAGGCATTATGATTATAAAAATAAGTGGGAGTTGGTAGACAATTGAAATGTCTTGGAAACAGACGTTTTCATTATCAGGAATGAAATAATTAAATGCATCCATATGCATAATTTGCAAGTCTGAAAAGTTATCGCGTGAAATCGTGAAAATGTTAAAGAATTTATTATTTTAAGTTATTTTTAACTTAAAATAGTGAAAAAGTGACATATATATATATATTGGTGAAAGAATTACGACAAAGCAGAAATCTTTTTCTTGTGACCCGTTTCATCCTTGAAGACTAAATTTTGTTTATTCTGATGCAACTATATGATTATATATATATAAATATGATACAGATCTTAGTTCTGGGTTGCTTGGGTTAAAGGGGTTAAAGGCTGAGAGATCTTCATGTGGTGTGTTTTTTCAGGACGTAGACGATCATGGACTTCTACATGCCTCTGTCCCTTGTCGCTCTTAATGTTTTCCCTCTAGGCATCTCTCTCAAACTCCGCTCTGTATCCATTTGCTCAAGCTCATCAGATATGTCTTGCGATCTCTCTCTCTCTCTCTCTCTCTCTCTCTCTCTCTCTCTCTCTCTCTCTTTCCTACTATCCGACCTGTGAGTGTTCAGTCAGTCAGTCAATCAGTTAAAATCCATACACGATACACGCTTGGGTGATCATGTCTCTAAAAAGACACGACTGACTAAGCAGAAGATTATCACGCAGCAGGTTGCCATTACTTTCTGCGGTAGACTGGTTGCCAGCCATGCTAATAGAACCCATTCTGTTCTGTTATTTAACCTATAACTGAAGGGAAGAGACGGATTAATACCTTTTCCCAGGGTATTTGCGCGTATGTGAATGCAAGGAATTCAACTGGAATTTCCGAGCCGACATCCCCTGCACCTTGTTCAATTTTGATTTCATTTGACCATCCGGCCCAGTCACAGTTACTGTGTCTCAGAGAATGAAATCCGTACTCTTATAACTGTTGATACAGCCAAGTATGGATTTTAGGCAATTTTAGCATCCACTGTACGTACAATCGTGCATTCTTTGCCTAGATGAAATGTCCGGTTGCTGCAGATAAATTTAGCATCCGCCTCACTGCCACAAAATGCAAGTTCCAATTTCCTGTTCTCACGGCGCAAACAAACAGCTTATTTGTGTCGATTTACTCAATTTAGTCCAGCCATAACTTTACTCTTCTTCATTTGCTCCCGAGTTCAGCTATCTGAGTATCGAACCGTGTTTGCACTTTCACGAGGTCTGAAGATCAGAACTAATTTCATACACTTGAAGTTTATTATATAAATTGTTTATTTCATCCACATTGTAGGTTTCTATTTTCTCAAACAAAAAGCCTTGCACTATATCTCGGAAAGTATCTTGGAATTCATCAAACATTCTGCTCTCAAAAATACCTTCATTATCTAGTAGCTCGGCTTCGTTCTCCGTGAAGGCAAACTCCTCGTCTATGCCAAAAGAGATCTCTCCCTCATCTGCCTCCGCCTCGTCAACTGAGTTCGATGGCTAACAGGTCAATTGTTTAGCATCCGCTCGAAGCGTAGCATCGATAAGTTTGATCATCAAGGCAGCATATACAAAGAAGTGTGTTCGTAATCCTCTTCAGAGAGCCTTTTTGGAAAGAATAAGTGACATTCCGTGTAGATGGTAGTCAGTAACTGGAACAACTCAGCACTATTCATAGAACTATTGACGCTACTTAGATACTCATGATGATGTGACAGTCTCCAAATCTGCAAAATATGCCCATTGACTTTGCATTGATTATTTCTGCAGCTTTCTATCACAACGATTGATTAATGTGATCGATGTAGTTGGAATGTGCAGCTAATCGGTTTGATTTTTTTACGAATAAAAACGTGGAATACATACAACTTGTTTCAAGTCTATAGTGGGGAGCGTTCTAATATTAGCATTTGACAAATATAATCCCGTTGATACATATTGAATAAAACCGTCCCAGCTGCCCTGACGCTCATTTCTAGTGTAGAACCTACAGGCAGAGGAGCAGGGTAAGTCAAAGCTGGTTGAACCTGGAAGAGTATACGGAAACTGCAGCTTAATAAATGGCTTGAACTTTTCCGATGACAAACCCCTTTTCAAACTTTTTTGGTACCAGTCAGTCAGTTAAGTGCCATACGTGATACACGCTTGAACGATCATGTTTCGAAAGAGACATGACTGACTGGGCAGAAGATTATCCTGCAGTAGGTTGCCATTGCTTTCTGCGGTAGACTGGTTGACAACCAAGGCTATAGAACCCAATCTGTCCTGTTACTTAACCCATAACTGGAAGGGATAGGCGGATTAATACCTTTCCCAAGGGTATTTGCGCGTAATTGAATGCAATGAATTCAGCTAGAATTCGAACTCGGCTCCCCGATTTCTCGTTCCGAGCCGATATCCAATGCACCACAACGCACATACTTGATCGAAATACCTTTGTTGGCTAAGTCTGTACCAACATTTATGGTCTTGTGATGGTCGACTGATACATTCAGAACTGTGTGTTGTTACTGTGCGAGTAGCGGCGATACAGCAATTACGCCCATCCCATGGAAGTTATTTTTCCCGTCTAATGTACTTTGTGGTGGAATAGATATAGTGTCGAAATTATAAATCGGAGATCCGAGTTTCAATTTCAGTTAAATTCGTTGCATTCACTTATACGCAAATACCCTTGGGAAAGATATGAATCCGTTTCTTCTCCCTCCAGCTATGGGTTGAATAGCAGGAGAAATTATGTTCTTAAGCCTGAGTTTGCAACCAGTCTACCACTGAAACTACTGAGGGAAAATCTTCTCACTAGTCTTTCACGGATCGAAATAGACAGGGTCGCCTAAATATGTATCATGTATCATTTAACTGACTGATTGAGTTGTTGATACATTATGGTCATTTTATTCAACCCTTTCCGGGTACTTAAAGATTATATCCGTAATGTTAGAAAAGAGAACAGAATTCTGTTTAAAACTCGTGGTTCTTCAAAGGAAACTGAGAAGCACATTCTAAAATGTTCGTCGATCACCAATTTTAATCGAAGTATGTAGTTCTATGCAGCAAGAGTGGCATACAAAACCGCAGACTCGCAGCTTACACCAAACACATGCCAACAGAATCTCGTTGAATATCTGGCTTGATGATGGTCTGCAGAAATATTTGAAAGATTGGAAGCAACTAATGACATGCAGCATTGCCGTCACTGGTGTTAGGTTTTGTTGAATAGGGGCTCATATTACAAAACATCTCCATAATCTGGCTTTTAATGATTATGGCAGATGTTATGACAATTCTTGCAGACACGTCTTCAATATTCTCCCGTTTTGCCTGGTAACGTTTGTCACTGATAATGAGACTGGCTATGTTATAAAAGGAAACTACATTTTTTCTTTCGTTTATCTTATAATTATTATTTTAAGATACTTTTAAAACATTCAGCGTCGGTTTAGCTGTCTTAGTTGAATGGAACAATAAGTTTTGAAAAATAGATTTGACAATATAATTCCGTGTTCTCTTCTCATATCAAAATGATAGATATCAGAAGATAACATAAATAGTTTTGTCAAAGAATTTTTTGCAAGACACCAATTTAACTACATCAAACATTATAAAACACAAACACGCCTACTGAACTCTGGTATCCAGTGGAATTTTTAAACCGCCACACTCTATTCTTTCAAAAATTGTTCATATTCATGAAAAAATAAAAACTATTGTTGTTAAATATTTCTTCTTCTGTAGAACAATCTTTTATTGTAACACTAGCAGTATAGCCCAGCGTTGCTCGGGTGTAATGAAAGCTTTTATATATATATATATATATATATTATCGATTTTCTGCACTATTGTAAAAACTGCAACCTTGAAACTTCTGAATATCGTTTCTTATGTTTTTGTCTATGAGTGTATCAAATTTGATTAAAATCGGACCACTCCTTCTATAACCCGATCTTTCGATTTTCGATATTTATTGGGGGTACCTTGACACAAAACCTAGCTAAGACCACTCACAGACGCTTATAGTACAACTGTGTAAATTTTCAAGAAAATCGGTTCAGCCGTTTCGGAGTCTATAGGTAACGGACACACACACACACACACACACACACACACACAGAGGCAAAGTTCTATTTATAAATAAGTTTAGATAACTTGCTATATACAAAAGTGATATTTGAATATATTTTGGGAGTTAAATTTCAAGATCGACTAAGTTATCAAATGTTCAACGTCCCATTTCATCCAACAAATGTCCATATTTTCAGCAATGTTGGCCTCGATTAAAGTTGTATTCTTCGACATCAACATTTAATTTAAGAATTAGTTAAGCATTTTTCAGTATGAAAGTTATCAATAACATTTTGAACTCTAGTAAAATATGCACTTCCAGGACGTTGTTTTAATTTTCCAAATTTATTTACTGAACAGTCCGTGTTAAATTCACCAAGCATAACGAAATTCACAAATTAGTAAATATCTGCAAACATCTATTAAGCCATTGCATGTATGTTCAATCGCTAAACTAGTAAATCATGTTAATGATTTCTTTCTTTTTCTTTGTTTTCCTTCCACTCTTCTTGTCATTTTTTCAGATTTTTTTATATAATCATATCGCCTTAAGCAAGGCAGTTTACTGTTACTGGTGCGCAGGTAGATACATAGGAGAAAGTTATGAAAAAGAATGACAGCTTATAGGTGGTGTCAGTAAGTGAGTAAAAGAAGGATGAGAATACTGATGAAAGTGGAGTGGACGAAGAAAAGAGCATGAGAAATATAGGATGCAAGTTAGTGAGATGGGAGATGACTATTGACTATAGATTTAAATTCTTGGAGATTGTAGCTGTCGGGGAAGCAAATAAACGGAAAAGAATTCCACAGGCAGGAAGTGCGGCGAGAAAAGAAGGTGATGGATTAGAATTTGCGTTTACATTTTATTGGTTTCACAGTAAAAGGGTGAAACCACGTTGCTAATCTTGTGGCTCGAGTAAATTTATACATAAAGGACACCCGAGAGCTAAGTTCATCGGATCAGAAGCCATGAAAGTATTTGTAGAAGAAACAGAGGGAAGCCATGAAAGTATTTGTAGAAGAAACAGAGGGAAGCCACATTGAGCCAATCAAAAAGTGATGGCATCTGAGCTACCAAGTCGGAATCGATCACATTACAGATTCTCCGTTAGATTTTGTCAAAGACCTCTAGGTGGATAGCAGGGGCACCTGGCCAGATATGGCAGCAGTATTCAATGCGCGGTTGGATCGTAGATTTATTAGAAAGAAATAACAAATATCCATCATCTAAATCTGATATCACTTTTTTGAGTGGATCATTTTTCACAGTTCTTAGCATATATTTCTTTTAAATTATGGGAAACTGATACATTAGTTAGTTTCGACGACTAAAAATAATTAACTTTAGAAGATATTCTACAATTTGCTATTTTGCTGTCATGTTTTGACCTTCAGAATAAAACATTGATTCTGAAGTAAGTTCAGTAATTTAATTATTTTGAATATTTTTAAAAAGGTGGACGTTATCAACATTAAGTACAAGCCCTTTTTAGTTATCAAAGACTAATTAAAAGAAGTGTCAAAAATTTTAAAAGAAGATAAACCGGGCCTGGTATTGCTACACGCAATTGCAATTACTCGTCGCATATAATTGCAATTAATTACTACATACAATTGCAATTATTTGTCACTGACAATTGCAATTAATTACCACATACAATTGCAATTATTTGTCACACAATTGCAATTAATTACCACATACAATTGTAATGACTTGTCACATACAATTGCCATTATCTGCCACACATGATTGCAAATACTTGTCACGCACAATTGCAATTACTTGCCACACACAACTGCAATGACTTCTTACATACAATTGCAGTTGTTTTCCAAAGAAAGACAATTGCAATTTTTTGCCACATACAATTGCAATTACTTGTCACATACAATTGCAACTAATTGTTTTATTGCATGAACAATATAAAAAAACTTATTCATATGAAAATATTGGAACTGGGATCATTTTAAATAAAAAAAACCTTTTGACAATCATTTAAAAGTTTTTGCCCATTTTTTAAATTCCCTGTAATTTACAATCAAACCAAATAAATTTCCTTCATTATGTTGTCAAACAACTTTGATATACACTTCAGCAACTAAAGAATACACTTTTTTTCATCTTCAGACATTTTAATAAAAATATCTCTAAGAAAATTAAAATCCTCTAATTTTGAGATTTTTAATGTTAAAGCTGACAATGTTTCACACACTGGGTAAATTAAACTCATCACGAAGTCCGTTTTATAATTATCAAAATATTCAAATGCTGTGATAAGAATATCAAAGTCATAGTGTTTTGCCTGATTTTTTGTAGGAACATATCATTAATATGCTGTATTAAAATGCTTTTCTTTATTACAAGTTAACAAATTGCTTCATTCATTTGTGACCAGGGTTAAAACATTGATATGCGGCTTTTTGAAAGAGAAATAATACCTGAATATACTAGCAGTGTAACATTTGGATTCCAGTTTTCTAAATATTTTAATTAAAATCATTGGAATACCTCGAGTGAAAAAAATCATCAAATTCGATGAAAAACAGGTCATTTGATTTATGGCATGGAACTACTGACACAAAATTCTATTAAACAATATTCTGATAATAATTTTCAAAACCGAAAACTTTGTTATATTTCTAAAAACTGTGCAAACTCATCATTTTGCACATTTTACACAGCAGAACTTGGTTTTGGTCGAGGACTAGGTTTGGAGGACGTGGTTTTCCTGTAATAACCACTGTTTAATCAAGTAGAATATGTCTCTGACAAACAACAGTTTGTCAGGGGTGTTGTCCCGAGGTACAGCCTTTAACCATTGTTCTTGCTCATTTTGATGATGTGAAAGATAAAATAGACAAAATTTATTTTGGGGAGCATAGTTACCCCAAAAACCTCTTACATAGCACTTTTTGACCATTTGAGAAAGATTTTGGTGTACTCAAGTTAAAAAATATATTATCAAAACTATTTGTTTTTTCAAAAAATTACATGGAGCTTTTCAAAAGTGTATACAGCTTATATTGTAAGGTTTGGAGGGTTTAAACTCCAGAACTTAGTTTTAAAGATTAAAATTTGTATAAATGTGGGAAACTTTTACAAACTAACACGGGTTTGGAAATGGCATGATATAGGAACTTGGAATTTAAATATAGGAATTTTAGAGTTTAGAAAATTAAATTTTGGATAATCAAATTTTAGAAGGGGGCTATCAATGACCTTCACCACCATAAAATGCAATTATCTAAACAAAATTAACCACTTTTTTCATCTCAATAAGTGTATCTTTGTAATTTACCCCTGAGGAAGATTTGGGAATTGATCGAAAGTACTTGGCTATGAAAATAACTACAGCTCCTTCTTTTTTATCGTAACCTATTTTTTTCCATTTACTGTGTCCCTTCAGGACGTATCCGATAATAGCCATCCTATATCTCTGTGCCTTGTAGCGCTTAGCACCCTGCCAAAGCCTGCTCTGCTATCCATTTGCTCAAGCGCATCAAATATATCATGCGTTGCATTCCACTGTCTCTCTTTCCCTCTATCTACCTCTATCTATTCTCTAATATATATATATATATGTTCCAGAAACTTTAGCTATCTCTTCGGAATATTAAGTATTAATTTCCTTTTAGTTTCCTTCCTCTCCAAAACTTTGTTGTTGCTTAAATATTCGGTCCATAGTATCATCAGCATCCTTCTGTAGAACCACGTTTCGGCTGCTTCAAGTATTTCCTTCGTATTTGATGATATTGTTCAGCATTCGTCGGCATATTGAAGGGCAGACATCACACAACAATCCAGTACTATATTCTTTGTTTTCAGCAAAAATTTCCTCTCACAACTCTACTTAGCTTGGAAATGCATCCCTGGCCATGCCTGAAAGGAATCAATATACAAAGAAACAAACATAATATATACACTATTTACATTGTTCGAACTATTGTCGTCATCTTTATTGCCATGTTTACGACGTTTCCACCGTTGTCCGTTCCGGCTTTCTTCAGGTGGGAGGAATTTCAAACCGATGCCTTTATTTCAATCACTGGCATATATTATTCTCATTTACATGTTCGATGTCATTTAGGGTAGCCATGTAGTTATTTTCCTTTAACTTAACTCTCTAAGTTATTTGTTCACCCCTGCTGTAGGCTGATATTGAAATCTCAACTCTTTGGGTCAAATCACTGGAACTAACCAATGCTTCTATCCGCTGGTTGTCTTGTCTTCTTTATATATATATACATATATATATATGTGTGTGTGTGTGTGTGTGTGTGTTGTGTGTGTGTGTGTGTGTGTGAAAGGTGCTGAAATAATCGCGATTTGACCAAATGATCGAATTTTTTAAAATATTTTTGGTCGAGCTCAAATATTTTCAATAACTTCCCAGACAATGTCATAAAAATGTCAGAATTAATTTCATTCAGAAATTGAATTCATTTAATAGTGCAGGAGCGGCTTCCTTTCTAAAAATGGAAAAATATATCAAAAGAAAATTGTACCAGATTAGACAGTCACTATAAAATTACTTCTGATAATTTTGTTCTTGTCTATTTTGTCCCTTCTATACTGTAATGTTCCTGGTGTAGTGAGATTAGACCCCGACACAGATGATTAGCTCTAGACACGGAACCAGCTGCCTAGAAGCAGAACTAGCTGATCCAAGCCTATAAAATACATGCTTTTAAAACGCAACTCGAGTTAGTTTTCATCGCCTAATTCGCAGGGTCAACGCCCGATCGGGAAACACTCCTTTAAAAGCAATCAGTTAAGTATTACTTTTTTTTACTATTTTATATGATTTACCCTGTGTAAGGCCTGGATGCCGCTCGATGTAGTGGTTACATTAAAGGTTGATTTATATTGATAGGAAGAGAAGATAATGGTTACTCTTGAACACGTCAAGATCGTAGTGATCGAGGAAACATCCTCTTTCGCATCCGGGACTCGAGTGGATTCTTCAATGATCTGTGTCAAATCATAAGCTATGGAGAAGTCAATGAAATATCTACTTTCTTAATCGGTTTTATCAGAGTGGACTAACCACTATTTGTGGTGAATTTTGAATTCAGAACCTTCAAATATATTATCCGCTGCTTTCCCCTGTCTATTTTTCACTCTCTCCGGCCTGTTAGTATCAGGTTACCCAAGCCCTCCTTCCTCACTGCATGTCCCAGGAACTTTAGTTGTCTATTCCTGATGTACCAATATTAATTTCATTTTTGTTTCCATTCTTTCTGTTGTGGGTTCTGGGTGAGGAACCGCACAAAATAATGAATAACAAAAACAGATATGGAGATAGAAAATGTAAGCTATATTAAACGTAATATACAACTCTCTCTTCCTGATGCTCAGTATTAATTTCCTTTTAGTTTCCATCCTTTCTAAAACCTCATTATTGCTCGATCAATGTTATACGCAGCATCCTTCTGTAGAACTAAATTTCAAGTTTTTCCTTCATCTTTGATGATATTCTACAGCATTCACTGCCATATTGAAGAAATGTCATTACATCGCAATCCAGTACTCTTTCTTTTGTTTCCAGCGAAATCTTCCTGTCTCTTAATACTCTACTCAGCTTCTGGAACGCGTTCTTTGCCATGCTAATTCGCCTTCCGAACCCTGTCTAGTTCTTTCCGTCTTCCAGCAGTCTAGTACTGCGCTTAAAGTAATAATGTCTATGTAACAATATGCAAAGTTCATTATAACAGTTACCTTGAAAGTATTTATAGAAAAAACGCTGAGAAGCTATATTATGGTGGCGAGATAGTGACTGAAACCAAGGTGCTAGGTGAGGATTATCATCATTGCAGATTCTTCTTTGAATTTTATCAGGAAACTCTAAATTTAAAGCAGGAGCATGAGACCATAAGTAGCAACAATATTCAGTGTATTTATGAAGGGTAGACTTGTAAATGAGTAAGAAAGATTGCAGAGAGGATGATTATTTAGCACAAAACAGTGAACCAACAATATTCAAAGCATTGGTAATTGGTAGACTTATACATGTGTAAAACTATTCTGGAAAGAAAGATTATCTAATACGAAACTGGTAACCAACTTCCTTAGTTGTAAACCTAACAATTAAGTCAATATATTTCCACTTCATGTGGAGAATGTTTGTCTGAGAAGACGCAAAGAGTCACGCTTCTGGAGGTTAGCATCAGCCATGTTGATGGAATGTAGAAAGAGCTCTCAGATGATTAATAGAAAATAGTTATGTTCTGGAAGCGTTGAAATAAACAAGCCATTCCTTGCACCAGTTAACAGAAGATTTTAGTTTTTCAGATCAGTTGTCCATTTGACTTTATCGAGAATATTCACTGGGGTTTATTCTGAGGGTTGAAGAATAAGAAAAAATAGAAACATTACTAAGGACTGAGAACAATAACAGAAGAGTCATCAAGATGACAGCAGATAATAATTGACATTGCATTTACATTTTGCAGATCAAATTTGACCGGAGGAATCAGATCAGATGTGACAGTAATATTCAATGAATAGACGAATGGTAGATTTATGAATGTGTAAGATCGATTCTGGAGAGAAAAAAATGTATATCCTGGTACAGTGAACCAACTTCTCCAGCAACATACTTAATAATTGATTCTATATAATCTTTCCGCTACATATCATAGGAAAATGCTAGCTCCAGAAAGCTTAAAGAATCCATCTTCTGGGGGTTAGCCTTACCTCTCTCAGTCATACTGACAGAAAGTAGAATAATGATATTAAACCGACAGCACAATCGCCGAGATGTCAGGTCATCTTTTGTCATGTTCCGCCTTTTGTGTTCCTATTTTAATATTGCCGCCATCATGAAACCCGACGACGGAATTACCATTGCTACATTGCTGTCACAAATTAATATATGTGATCCTAGTGTCAAAATGCCCGAGAAGATCGTTGTATGATAACGAAATCATTCAATATTAAAAGACATATCCAAGATATTTTTGAAGTAACTGGATTCGGATCTCATATGTTCAACCTTTTCTTTTTATTAAGTTGGCTAGAAAGATCTTCATCACTTAGGATGTGGAAAGAAAACAACAGAATTTGATGGGGAAACACCAATATTTATTCTTCAAAACAGTCCATCATTCTTGACGATCTTCTGTCAGCGATCAGCTAACATCTGAATCTGTCCCAGATACCAGTCCGCTGACTTTGAATAAAAATAAAACTATACTTTATTAAAAGTGCTGAACCACTGGTCGCGGAGGAAATCTGTTATTGGGCGAAATACACTCTGTCTTAAGTTTTTTTCTCACTGTAAGTCTCTGCGCATTAGTGACGGTCCCAACTTGCTAGGAGTGAAATTATTAAAAATAAATTTTGAATTCTGTCAAAGTTGAGTTATTACTTTCGAAACGTAATTTGTATGTAGTGAGGGTAGAGAGAGAGAGTGGTCGAAAAGAGTGAAGTTTTTTTTTCTGAGATTAAAATATTCTGACGAAATTATGAAGTACAAGTCGATCTGGAGTACAAATCGACCTGGAGTACAAATCGATCTGGAGTACAAGTCAATATGGAGCGCAAATTGACTTCTGAGATAGCTCTATGCCTACATCATAGTTCGACCATATTGTAAGCTATCAGTTGCCCAAAACTTAAGCCTATCGGTAAATACAATCAGGTAGCAATATACTAAATCTGTTTTATTATTTTATTAATTTATATTAATTTATGCGTTAATATGCCAAATATGTTCACCAAACACAATCTTCAGTGTGATATATTTATGAGCCCAGCTGGACGTGCCTAAGTTGTATATAGTAATTGTTAGGAGGTCTGTCCTACTTTTTTACAACACGGTGATAATGGTCAGCATTTTACACCCGCCATATAATTCGATCCATCGTTTTAGAAATGTTTTTTCACGCTTGAAACCTCGACTTGTACGCCGCAATTTACGGTAGATTTATTGGGGAAGTTAGATTGTATGCAGTAAATTTTCAATTTTAGATGGGCTGACTTTGTTCCTAAAAATAGCTTTCATCTGATCTTTTAAAAAGAACCATTGGCGCTGATCGAAAATTCTACAACAACCTCGCTTACAAAGCAAGGCAAAAATTTGAATGCGAAGACCAAATTCTATAGTGATGATTATTTTCCGTTAATTATCTATGGTTCAGATGTTTTCACCAATTATCTCATTCTCATTGTCAACTTGGGTGTTCTGCTTGAGGGAGCGGTAATTTTTTTCGTTTTAGGATATCAATAACAGTCTCTATCCCATCATCAAGCCACACAGAAAATTATTTTCTTTGTTTTCTGTTCGGGATTTTATAGACTTATTTTTACTCGGTGTGCCACGGCTTTTCAAGGCGGAGGTGATTATAGCCATCTATAACTTCTCATACGTTATAGCTCTAAGCAATGTTACTGTTTTTACCATCCCTCTTATTTCCCCCCGTTGACAGTCTTATCCCATTGAAACACTGGTTCCTACATTATCACCATTATTACCTAGATGAGTGACTGCTTGGGAATACCAATTTCTGTAAGTTTATATGTGTTGTTTTCATAATGGATAATGACTCTGAATTCTTTTTTCAATGTCAATCGCTATCTGCTATCCTCCTGATTACTCTTTTCTCTTCCGGCTCATTATAAATGTTTTAGTTCCTAAATCGTCTACACCCAGAAATCCCTTGTGTCTTAGTTGCTTTACTGTCTTACATGAGGTGAAACCGATTAAAAAAATTGGAAAATCAAGTTCCAATTCTCGCTGAGTTCGTTCTATAGCGTTGCAAAATGTGTAAATTCACCTATTCTCCCATTTATCGGTTAATTAGTAAGACTGGTCTTACTGAACAAATATTATCCCTCCCCCCAAAAAAACATTCTTACAATCTAAGAATATTATCTGCTTTTAAATAATCTGTAAATGGTTGATAAGCCGTGGAAAACGAATCAATCAGTTAAACCTCTATCCTTTCTCAGCTCTACAACCTCTGCTTATCTTCCTCCTGCTTTCCTGCCTGTTGGAAGTCTTCTTCTG
This sequence comes from Ascarosepion bandense, assembly GCA_037127315.1. NCBI lineage: Eukaryota > Metazoa > Mollusca > Cephalopoda > Sepiida > Sepiidae > Ascarosepion > Ascarosepion bandense. The sequence continues at coordinate 2,987,211 of JBBBDQ010001657.1, read as the reverse complement.
TGGTTCCAATATTCAAGAACACTGATGAACCCTCGGGCCCCGCAAATTACCGCCCCATCAACTTTCTTCCGATCTTCGGCAAATTGTTCGAAGCCATTATCAATGCCGAGGTCGTTCAGCATCTCACAGCCCACGGGCTCCTCTCGGACAAACAGTATGGCTTCCGCTTCACTAGGTCTACTGCTGATATGCTAACGACCATCACCGAGTATATATACCAGGCTCTCGACAAGAATGGTGAAGCCCGAACAGTCGCCTTGGATATCTCTAAAGCATTCGACAGAGTACGGCATGCCGGCCTTCTACGGAAACTAGACTTTTGTTGAACTTAATCCAGTCATTCCTCTCTAACCGCACACTGAAGGTGGTATTAAACGAACATGCCTCCCAGAACTACCCTACAAACGCGGGTGTCTCCCAAGGCTCTATCCTAGGTCCTACACTCTTTCTAATTTACATCGATGATCTCCCCGATGCCATAAGATCACAAGTAGGCAAGTACGCCGATAATACCACAGTTTACTCTCGCCTCGATCAAAAATCTGGTGTTGGTGACAAGGCGAACCTCGCTACCGAGCTTGAAAAGGACCTCCAATCCGTGGTGGATTGGGGTAAGAACTGGCTCGTAAAATTCAATTCTTCCAAAACGAAGCTGCTGTCAATTAACCACCACAGACAACAGCACCTCCCTCCCATTAGTATGGAACAGGCTTGCCTCCTAAAGAGGAAAACACTACGCCTGCTTGGCCTGACACTCTCAGCGGACCTCAAGTGGAATGACTATATCGAATCCATTGCTAAAACCGCTGCCATGAAAGTCGGCTCTCTGTGCAGGGCCCGGAAATTCTTTCCGTCTGAATCTATCCTGCACTAATATAAATCTACCATCTGCCCATGTATTGAGTACTGCTGCCACATCTGGTCGGGTGCCCCTGCTATTCTCCTCGGGGTTCTTGACAAAATACAGCGAAGAATCTGTAATGTGATTGATACCGACTTGGCTGACCGCCTGCAGTCACTCTCTCACCGGCGTGACGTGGCTTCCTTGTGCCTCTTCTATAAATACCTTCATGGCTTCTGCTCTGATGAACCTAAATCACTGGTGCCCCCTAGATGGGAATTTGCACGAGATACTAGATTGGCAACTAGGTCTTTTACAGTGAAAACCGATGAAATGTAACCGCAATTTCTACTCCAACAGCTTCTTTTCTCGCACTTCCCGCCTGTGGAATTCCCTACCGCATGCTTGCTTCCCCGACGGCTACAACCCCCAGGAGTTTAAATGTAAGGTCAATAGACATCTCCTAACACACTAATTCACACCCACTCTCTCCAACCCCATCCCTATGTACATCCTAAGTCGTCTATCACCTTCCTTCTGATATTTCCTATACCCAATCGCTCTATGTAACCCCCTGCTCTATAGTGGCTGTGGAATGCCTTGCTTGAGGTGACACGATTAAAAAAAAACTGTATCCGCCCTTTTGACATCTGTTTATATCAACGTGTTTATTTAATTTTTGATATGATCTGAGAGTATTTTCTCAACCGTCTATCCTCACTTATTTGAGTTGTCTCTTTCACATTATCTATATAATGTCCTTTTTTACATAAAAATTCAGGATGCAGAATTAGTAAATGCTAAACACATTAAATACTTTGGTGTATGGCGCAGTTACAAGACTTTGATTGGAACTTTGAAGATGTTCTCGCTGATTTTTCATGAAAAGTATTGTTTTATTTACAAATATTAGTAGTAATAAATATGTCACTGAAAGAATTATGCGTTACCTGCCAATACTTTTTCTGATTTTTCTCGCAGCACTTGAATTTCACGCCGTTAAAAAAAGAACTCGTCTTTTGAGGCTAACCACGGGTCGACCCATTTTATTGACATCTTCATAATGAAAGTGTCATGTGTCATCGATCGGAATAAGTGGCAATCGAAAAGGGCAATGTATAGTGAATACGGTGGGTGGAGTATGACTTCTCAGTTAAGCGTTTCCAAGTAGGTGTTCACCCGTTTTGCAACATGTGGCCTAGCGTCGTCACGTTGCAAAATTACATTGTCTTGTTTCTGCTCGTATAGGGACCAATTTTTCTTCAATACTCGGCTCAAATTCATCAATTGTAGTCGATAGCGATCTTTCGTGATGGTTTCGGTCGATTTGAGCAGCTCGTAATAAACTACACTCAGCTGATCCCACCAAAGGCAAAATAGAAGCTTTGAATCATGAATATTCGTCTTTGCCGCCAATGTTGCCTTACGATCTTCTACGCTTAGAGTTGTTGTAGTGTATTCTCTTTTTATCGCCGGTTACGAAACTATGCAAAAAAAATTTCCTTTCCTGCCGTTGAAGCAGCTGTTTACACGTGACAAAACACCATTCAACGCCTCTCGGCTTTAACTTGTACGGCACCCAATGTACTTGCTTTTGAATACGTTCTAATGCTTTTAAAAGTTTCGAAACTGTTATGTAATCAACTTCTAATGATTATGTAAGTTCAGCTTGCGCCTGACATGAGTTTTCATAAAGTAATGCCTCTACGTTTTCGTCTTCAAACGTTTTTGATGCGCTAGAGAGTTCTTTAAATTCAACATCAGGATCATTTTTTGAAGCGTCTAAACCAATATCTGCATGTTGTTCCCACAGAACATGGTCGCCGTAAATCCCAGCAAGAACTATGTCTACTTCAGCTGCAGATTTTCTTTGAATAAAGTAGTGCAGTATATACACTTTTTGCCACGAAATCCGACATGTTTCTTCTTCTTCTTCTTCTTCTTCTTCTTCTTCTTCTTCTTCTTCTTCTTCTTCTATCTGCCTTCTTCTTCTTCTTCTTCTTCTTCTTCTTCTTCTTCTATCTGCCTTCTTCTTCTTCTTCTTCTTCTTCTTCTTCTTCTTCTTCTATCTGCCTTCTTCTTCTTCTTCTTCTTCTTCTATCTGCCTTCTTCTTCTTCTTCTTCTTCTTCTTCTTCTATCTGCCTTCTTCTTCTTCTTCTTCTTCTTCTTATCTGCCTTCTTCTTCTTCTTCTTCTTCTTCTTCTTCTTCTTCTTCTTCTTCTTCTTCTTATCTGCCTTGTTCTTTCAGGACGTAGGCGATCATGGCTTCCCACGTCTCCATATCCCTGGTGGTTCTTAGCACGCTTTCTCCTGTTACCCTATGCAACTCCCGTTCTGCCATCCACCTGCACAGGCCCTTCAAATACGATACCCGCTGCTTTCTTCTGTCTTTTTACCCTCTATATGGCCTGTTAGTATCAGGTTCACTAAGCCCTTCTTCCTCATTGAATATCCCAGAAACTTTAGCTTTCTCATCCTGATACCCATTATTAATTTCCTTTTCATTTCCATTCTTTCCAAAACCTCATCATTACTCCATGATATCCACAGCATCCTTCTGTAGAACCACATTTCAGTTGATCACGCTCTTCCTTCATGTTCGATGATATTGTCCAGCATTCGCTGCGATATTGAAGCACTGACATCACATAGCAATCCAGTACTCTTTTCTTTGTTTCTAGCAAAATGTTCCTGTCTATTAATTTTCTACTTAGCTTCTGAAACACCTCGTTTGCCATGCCAATTTTCCTTCGGATCTCTGTGTCGCATTTTCCGTCTTCTGTTAGAACACTTCCCAGGTATTTAAATTTTTGCACCTGATTGATTTTAGTACCCCCCACCCGTATTTGGCATTTTGGGCTGCTCTTTCTTGCTGATGAGCATGCATTCGGTTTTCTTGCAGTTTATTTGTAGTCCTTTCTTGTCACTCTCTTCAAATATCTTCTGTAGGATTGCTTGTAGTTTCATTTCTGTGTATACCATCAGCACTGTAACATCTGCGTACCTTATATTGTTCAAATTGTGCCCACCGATGACAAATCCTGGCATAAATTCTAGGGTCCTCAGCGCTATTAAAAACAAAAGTGTTTACACTTCGACTAAACAACATAATCTGAATTTTAAGCGTACTTATATTTCTTTCTTATAGATATGTTACCATCTCAAGCTACACAAACGCAGTTCTGGGAAAGTGAAATGTTGGAAAACAGCGAGAACTTATTCAAGGTCTTTATAGTATCGGTCATAGGGAATTGAGCAGTGCTAGTGATATTTTGGCATAATACTCCAAGTATGTGCGTTGTGGTGCAGTGGATATCGGCTCGGAACGAGAAATCGCGGTGCCAAGTTCGAATTCCAGTTGAATTCATTGCATTCACTTACGCGCAAATATCCTTGGGAAAGGTATTAATCCGGCTCTTCCTTCCAGTTATGGATTAAATAACAGGACAGAGTGGGTTCTATAGCCTTTGCTAGCAACCAGTCTACCGTAGAAAGCAATGGCAACCTATTGCGGGAAAATCTTCTGCCCAGTCAGTCATGTCTCTTTAGAGACATGATCGACCAAGCGTTTATCACGTATGGCACTTAAATGACTGACTCCAAATAACAAATCTATTAGCCTAAAAATTAGAAACAAAAAGTTTCGTTAGACCGAGTCTTGTATGGCATCACAGTCGTTTAGAAATATATGAAATGTCTGCTTTTTCAGATCGATGGTTAAAACTGGTTTCGAACAAATGAAGTGTGTAGGTCTCAGCAGGAGTCCTTTTTCTTTGAACTTCGTAGACTGGCGTTATAGAATTACAAAGAACTGCAACAGATAACAACAGAGACACCGCTTCTTATTCTTTATTTTCTATTTGTGCATTACTTTTGATGGACCAAAATAGGCTTACAGTTTATTTACTATTTATTTTACGTATTAGACATAATTTATCAAAATTATAGTTAAGTTTGTCTATACCATTTTAAATTCCTCTACTTGCTAATGGATATGTGGCTTCCAACGGGTCTGTTTTTGTTATGGTGCCCTATCTTTAGGAATGGACTCTTCCTCCGTTATTAAATACTAACCAACACAACTTCTGGGGAAGCAGCCGAGAGGCAGTCTTGAGGCAGTCTAGAGGCAGTCGAGACGCAGCGTAACTATATCGTTCGTAGTTACACTTCTATCTGCTGACTACTAACACTTATTATTGTATATATATTTTCTGTTATTTTAATACAATGTTCGAACTTTCTTCTTGTTTTCGTGACTTACTTCCGAGCCCTAACAGGCCACAACATTTTTTTTTATCTGATGGTGTTTAGCACTGCGTTATTTGTAATGTGGTTTACGTAAAATATGTCTCATATAGTTCAGTAATATCTTCTTCCGAATACTTAAAAACTTTCGCTTCATGCAAGATGGGAATGCCGCTCATGCCAGTTACATGGAGTGAAAGTGAAAGAGAATCATGAGAATCAGGATTATTGGCGATAGGACAAAAGATTAACGGGATTCAAAAAGACTTAATTTAATTATTCAATGTTGATAACTGCCAGTATCATTTGCCGATACCATTTCAACTTTCTCTATTTGCAGGTGGATATGAGGTTTTCAACAGACCTGTGGTTTTCTCTGATGGTGTTTATCCTTACTTCATTTCTGATGCGGTTTACGTTAAAGATATCTCATATGTATTTGTCTATATTTCTGAGGTGAGGTAGCATTATTTACAATATTCCGACTATCGTCCTCATCTTTGTTGCCATTCCGGCCGTTATACACTCCGGCCTTCTTCAGGTGCTAGGAATTTCGAACCTAACTCTTTATTATAATCACTAGGGTAAATCATTCTCGTTCCTTGTGTAGAGCCTCTTTTGGTAGTCATGAACCCTTCAGATTTTTTAATCTATTTACTTTCCATACTTGGCGCACCTTGACTAAGATCTGAAGATGCCATGACTACCAAAAGAGGTTCTATGCAAGGAATGAAAATGATATACTCCAGTGATTGTAAAAAAGGGTTTGGTTCGAAATTCCTAGCACCTTATTCAATGTTGATAATTTTCAGTATTATTGATCAATACCTATTCAACTTCCTCTACTTACTGACTGGTATGAGTTTTCCAACGGGTGTGTTCGTTCACTAAGAAGGGGTACCTTATGCTTTGGCAGCAAGGGTCTATCTTAAAAAAAAACTTTCCGTAGTGTTGTTTCGAAAGAAAGTGCAGCATTGAATGGCCACCATTTTTACCTGACCTAACACCACTAGATTTCTTTTGGGAGGAGGCGTAGGAAAGAATCATTTTTATGAGAGAAATTCACACACAATGAACGAATTTAAAGTATATTCCAGAAGTATTTGAAATGGATGCAGATAGGGATTTGTGTTCTGGATAGGTTCGAGTAACGTTGCAATGTTGAAAGAGAATATTTTGAGAACTTAAGAGATTAAACTGTGCAGAAATCGTAAGTAAAGTGTTAAACAAATTTAAATAGACAGTTTTAAAAATATGATTGTAACAAATGTAATAAAATGTCTTAAAAATTAAATTGCTTACCTACTTTTGGGCAACCCTGTATATTTGAACTGTAAAGGTTGGTGTGATTCTGTCTGGCTTACGGCCATATCACTTTGAATACACCGGTTCTCTCTCGATCACCGATGTTAAGCAACGTTGAGCCTAGTCAGTAATTAGATAGGTGACCGCTTGAGAATACCAGGTGCTGTAAGCGTGTAGTATCGGATATGCGTTGTGGTGCAGTGGATATCGGCTCGGAAAGAGAAATCGGTGAGCTGAGTTCGAATTCAAGTTGAATACCCTGCATTCACTTAAGCACTGATACACTTGGGAAAGGTATTAATCCGTCCCTTCCATCCGGTTATGGGTTAAATAACAGGGTAGAACTTCGGGACCCTGCCCTTAAAAACAAATCCCATTGAAATCTTGATACTCGAAAAGAAAAAAGTATTACTAGACACAGAACCTATATAAAAAAGAACCAACAATGAATTGTTGAAAGAAAAAGGTATTACCAGCAATAAAATAAAAAAAATTAGTTGGCAATAAATGACCCGCCGAGGTTGATATGCCATAAAAACAAAACAACCAAGCAATCTTTGGAAGCTACGGTACCTCGACGTGGTGTAATTGTTAGCAAGCTTGTCTAGCAAAAATCATTACAGTTGTGTAGCGAGTTCGATTCTCACTAAGTACCCCATACTTTTGGCCTCCTAAGCTGCGCTAAGAAAATTACCTTTCTCTTCAGAAGCTGTTGAGAATTTCATTTGAACACCCGAAGACTTAGCGCTAACTTTCCATAAACATGAGATCGTATCTTATCGTAGTATCAGAAATATAATCACGACTAAAAAAACAAGAAGTTTTAGAGAGTCATGGCGCTCGTATCCTGAAGAGATGCGGCATATAAAGGAAAACATATGATGTAGCCGATGCAAGAATTTTGGAAAAGCTAAAAAGAATACCAAACCTTCCTTAGAGCTACATGGTACAAGATGTTGTAGAGAGTCATGATAATCCACGTCCTCAAAAGACATGGCATAGAGATGATGATGATATAGATATGCGTTTTTTCTTGTTTATTCTTCAAAAAATGTCACGAAGAACATGCTGTCTATTCTTCCGATGTTTTATTAAGATTTTGCTTGTCTGACCAGATGAATTAGGGGCGTTTCTGTAATAAATGGCATTCGGGAACTAAGAAGTCAAAAGCCGAAGAACGATTGTGCCAAATCACGATAGGAAGTGACCAAGAACAAATCTTTTTTTTTTTTTCTAATTCTTTCTCTTCTTTTTTACGCTTGTGACTTAAACGAAACAATATCAACTTGGGCACGTTGCTACAAGAATCACGATGAAAAATCAATTTGAAATACAAATTGGACTTATCCTGATTCTACTTCGTCGCTTTCCTATTTTACTCAGCCACGTGTGCAAATTTCTTCAAAATTGTGTATTGAGAATGTCTGCAAGCTTTTCTCCTTCCCGTCCAATCTCGTCTCTATTTGACAGGGCTTTTCAAACATAGTTCTCGTCATATTTTTCGGATTCTCAAGACAGTGACGGCTTTCTGCTAGTAAATTGCATGGCAAAAGACTTGCAAGAGTCTTGCCGAAATTTAAATTATTTCCGAGACAAAATCTTAAAATCGGTGACAGTTTCAATCTTTGTCAAACATTTGTTGTTTGAACTTATTATTCATTTAGTTGCTCTTTCGTAAAATGAGTGTTTTTTTTTCCATTGTGCGTGTATGCCGTTTTATGATAAAAAACAATAAGACTTGCGCTTGTGTGTAAATCAGTGTAACCCAAATTTTATCTTTCTGTTCTTTTGCTTTCAAGTGCAGCTTCACTGCAAGACATGAGCGATCACGGCGCTCAACAACTCTCTACAATGTTTATCTCTTAGAAATGTTTCTTTTTTTACAATCACTCCCACCCGTTAGTTAGTTATCATTAGTTAGTTATATTTCTTACGCATTATCAGTTTCTCTCCTACTATCAATATTTCCTGTGAATGTTACATTCTCCAATCACTCATTCCTTATCATGCGTTCCAGACATTTCAAATCTTTCTGATTGTAAGTCGAACAAGTTACATTCTTTAGTGCCACCAATTCAAAGCTTCAAAGTTAGGACAGCTATGCCATGTTTACAGTGGCAAACCACCATACTCTTCGTCTCCCTTTGGTAAAAAGTAAGTTACATTCAAACTACTACTTCCTCTCAGAGCTGTTAATAAATCTAATGACGAGCAAATTGCATTTGATACATCTAAATTACTAAACAAAGATATAAATTTTTGCCCTACTCCACCACGTCTTAATAAAGATATCTTGGCAAGGGATTTAAAATCCTTCTTTTTTTTTTTTTTTTTTTATAAGCGTTTCACCCCGAGCAAGGCATGTCACTGCCACTACTGTGCAGGGGGCTACGTAGAGAGGAGAAAGGCTGGTTAAATATAGGACATAACAGAGGGTGGGTGATAGGCGGGTGAGGATACCGAGAATGAGGGTTGGGTAGATGAGAGTGTTGTGAGAATAGTTGGGAGTTAGTGTGATAGGAGGTGTCTATTGACCCTACATTTAAACACCTGGAGATTGTAACTGTCGGGAAAGCAAACTTGTGGAAGGGAGTTCCACAGGCGGGAAGCGCGAGAAAAGAAGCTGTTGGAGTAGAATTTACGGTTACATCTTATTTGTTTAACTGTAAAATGGTGGGACCTAGTTGCTTTAGAAGAATAACCCTACTACAGAGACAATAACAACACACTTTCCGTATGCAGTTAAATGTCATACGCTTTGGACGATCATGTCTCGAAAATGACATGACTGACTTGGTACAAGATTATCCTACAGTAGGTTACCATTGCTTTCTGTGGTAGATTGGTTGCCAGCAAAGGCTATAGAACCCAATCTGTTCTATTATTTAACCCATAACCGAGGGTATTTATGCGTAAGTGAATTCAAGGAATTCAAATGGAGTTCGAACTCTGCTCCCCGATTTCTCGTTCCGAGTCGATATCCATTGCACCACGATGCACATCTCTAAAAGATCTCTAAATTCACCCTACAAAAAACGGACACTACTATACAGACATTTGAAATAGAAGTACAAAATGACATAAAGAAAAACAATACGTAAGTTGTCGCATAACAATATCACTGAAAGGGAACGGAGGGTTCAACACGCTGACGAATAGAGATGACGTGATTAATTCACACGCTGACAAAGGTGCTGATCTGAGGTATCAAAGGATACCTTTAAGACACCAACGACCACCTAGCAGACAAAATCACCGACAAAAGCTTACCCACAGGCCCACTCCCAAAATAGCAAAATAAAAAATAAAAATAAAAAACTCACTAAATATGATACTGCAAAATGCACAAGGAAACATGCACAACACTAACACTCACAAACATCACACCCGCCCGCTTCGATCTCCTTTCCCAAAATACACAATATTAGCAAACCGGGAAGGCTGACTATTTCATCGTTTAACTGCAACACAACTTCTTCTTCTTCTTCTTCTTCTTCTTCTTCTTCTTCTTCTTCTATGTGCCCTGTCCCTTCGGGACGTAGGCGATCATGGCTCTCCACGTCTCCCTATCCTTTGTGGCTCTTAGTATGTTTGCTCCTGTTGCTCCTGGCAACCCCCGTTCCGTCACCCACCTGATCAGGCCCTGCAAATATATTATCCGCAGCCTTCCTCTGTCTCTCCTTCCTTCTATCTGTCCAGTCAGTATCAGGTTCTCCAGGCTCTTCTTCCTCATTGCATGTCCCAGGAACTTCAGTTGTCTCTTCCTGATGCTCAGCATCAATTTCCTTTTTGTTGCCATTCTTTCTAACACCTCGTCGTTGCTTGTATGCTCAGTCCACGATATCCGTAGCATCCTTCTGTAGAACCACATTTCGGCCACTTCCAGTTTTGTCCTCATTTTCGATTATATTGTCCAGCATTCACAGCCGTATTGAAGAACTGACATCACGTAGCAGTCTAGCACTCTTTTCTTCGTTTATCCAAATACATAGATCAATTAACAGCCCCTCACTAAGTAGGTAAAATCCTAGATCAGAGACACAGCAGATCTACTAAATAGAATTAAATATGTACAAACAGTACAAGAAAATGCAACTCTAGTATCCATGAATGTTGGATATTATTCTACCATCAAACACAACAAAATACTAACCGCTTTTATGTAAATACTTATTAAAAGAACAAAACAAGAACGCCCCAAAGCATTAATCATAAAACTTATGTAACGCATCCTTTAGACTGAATAATTTCAATTTCAATGGAAGACACAAACTACAAATAAAAGGATGTGACATGGACACCTTTGCGGCTCCATTTTATCCCACAACCATCATGGACAAATTTGAGGAAACCCATATTTATGCTTTTATATGTAATGACTGCATGTTTTACGAACGATATAATTGCTGTTGTATCCTCTATATGTACGGGTAATAAAGAAAACATACTGAATTTATTATACTCCTAAAGACAATACATGCTTCCATTAAGTTCAACTACAAAAAATCAACACGACCGGCGACATTTCCAAGCACACCTATATAGACTGGTAAAAACAGAAAACTACAAACAACGCTACACACTAAAGTCACCGGCACTCACAACCATCTACACTTTAAGTCTTCCCATCTAAAACAACTCAAAGAGAGTCTCCTTATTAAAGCACTTAAACTCAGAAGGACATGTTCCAACAATTAAGAACTAACTAAACGCTCTAAAAACCTCGAGCAACAATGCAAAACACACGCTTGGGCGATCATGTCTCGAAAGAGATATGACTGACTGGTCATACAATTTTCCAGCAGCAGGTTGCCATTGCTTTCTGCGGTAGACTGGTGGCTCAACCAAGGTTGTAGAACCCTGTCTGTTCTGTGATTTAACCCATAGCTGGCGGAAGAAGCGACGGATTAGTACCTTTCCCAAGAGTATTTGCGCGTAAGTGAATGCAACGAATTCAGCTGAAATTTGAACTCAGCTCTTTAATTTCTCATACCGAGCTGATATCCACTGCACCACAACCGCACCCGAAAGTATAAAATTAAAAATAAATTCAAACGCATCCCCTTAGTAATTCCTTTCCAATACTACTAGACAAAGAATACGAATAATAAAATTTTCCCAAACATGTAAAAAGAAAAGAAGCCTATGTTATAACTACATTACACACACCATTCATTAGTTCAATCATTAGACATTAACAATACTTTCAAAATCTACCACAACTCTAATTTAAAAGCCATAACATAATTTACTTATAAGAATGTGCACTATGCCTGAAACAACTTGTAGGAAAATTTGAAGGAACCAGAATTAATAATTATCGAAATCGGATTAAATTGGCTTCCTGCGACATGAACCAGTAAAACAACATTTTCGATAGAAAATCATGATTTTAATAACCACTCACAAGTTCACTATTATTGAAAGAATAGGAATAAACACAAGACAAAATTAAGAAAATACTAGAACATGAAGACAAACGTCTCAAAACTTTGTCCAGACGGATTCAACAACATACTAAACAACACAGAGAATTAGCATATAGTCCGACAGATTAGCTTGAACCCGTAAGGAGATGGTTAATGTTTATTAATTCGGCCTTGTGTCATACATAACCGAACTAACTACAGCTTACAAGTTTTATCCAGAATTATCATCATCAGAAATATCAGAAGGTTTTCATCAGGTTGGTTGTCGGTAGGTTGGAAAGCGTGGATTAGTGAGGAATAAAAATATACATTCTGAATGTTAAAATAAAAATTTACTAAAAAGAAATCATAACAAGAATACATAGAAGTTAATGTTCAATGATAAACAAGTAATGATTTAAGAGTATCAAGAGTTATAGAAATGTTCGCAGTAGAAAGAGTTTATGCGTACGTATGTATGTATGAGCGTTTGTTTGGTAGGAATTTCTTTGGATGGAAAAGAAGAAGTAACAGGAATCAGCACACGCGAAAAAAGGAGAAAGAGACGATGTGCGACGCGACCCTACGTCTGGATCGTGGTTGAAGTTTCTCTCGTTACATTTTAGTTGTGTCTCACTCTCGCTGCTTCCATCTGACTGACTGACGATGACCGAAGCATTTATAGTCATTTATATTTTTTACACTGGATCGCTAAATCCTTTTGGGTTTTGCGAATCGCTTCCATTGGTCAGAAAATCAATTTAACATCAGTTACTCGCGAAATCCGGTTTCGACTTTTTCTTCAAGCACATGGTCATTCTTTTTTTATTGAGCAAAACCAGGATTTCACACGTCATTGTGAATTGTTGTAAAAGTGAAGAAGAAGGTTACTTTTAATTCTTAATTTCCTATTCACCACAAGCTCCTATTTCTTTGTCACACATTAAAATCTTCGTTATAGTTGAATATACTTTGCTATTACTACATAGAAAAGGACTCTTCTCATAAAGGGCCCTAGCTGACTAACATAACCACTCCCAACTTCAACTACTCTAGACTTACAGAGGTGATCAGGTTTCCTACACACCCTCATACAGACATATATATACATATATACATTACGCACACTCCCCCAAAATTAAAAGATGACATACTAATAACACATGCATCACCTTCGCAGCACACAATAATGAGTTTCAGTTTTGCTTAACGGCATATCAATACCTCCGTGGGTCATTTAATCCCAAAAAGGTGGGAATTTAAGATATTTTTTTTAATGATCGGTTATAGTGAGAAGGTTGATTTAGTCAGACTTTAATTAAGTTTTTCTTTTTATTCTTTTTTATTTTAGAAAACTGAAAATGTCTTCTAGTTTTGTATTCAGTAGTGTTTTGCTGAGAATATTTTTTCTTCAAAAATGTTTTTATAGTAATATTTTTTTTTTCAAGAATGTACTGTTGGTAATATTTTTCCTTAAAAAATGTATATATTTCTATAAAAGTATATTTTTATACTTTCATAGTGTTTTAATCCCAGTTTAGGGGTTAACTATTTGCCCTTAAATGGGACCCTAACAGGTGCTACCACTCCGGGTCAGAATGGACCTGGGAACAACAGCAATTAAGAGGTGGTTCCATGCTCTCCACAACCTCCCAATCAGAGGCCTTCTTGCATGATACAGTTTACCGTCATTTTAAAATCCAGGATTTTTCTTTCTTTTTGCGTGAGTATGTAGAATTTTAAAATTAAATATATATAGGCTAGGGTTAAATAGGGACTTAGGTGTTTGGGATCTTTACAAATATTTCAAAAGTTAAACATTTTTTAGATACACTTAAAAAATATTCTTTAAAACAACATTTAAAAGTATTATTAGAGATAGGTTTACGTTTACAAATATAAACAATCTCTATCGCTTTCTACGTCACGTGATGTAAACATCTCTCGACGAACGCTCTCGCGGCGAACGCTTCTAGTTTAAATTTTAAAATCATTTGTTTCTGATGAAAGGCCGAGGCCGGTCTGAAATATCAAATATATATATATATATATATATATATATATATATATATATATAATAGAAATAAATAAATACTGTAAAAAAAATACATTTTTAAACTTACAACTTTTTAGTAGTTTTTCCTATACATATTAAGACAGTATACGTCGATCATCATTATGCTATATATATATATATATGCAATTTGTTATATATATTATATTATATTATTTATATATTGTATATGCATAGTACTTATTTGAAATCGCTCAATATCAGTAATAGAGCTGACATATTCATACCACCACATTAAAACTAACGAGCATTACAAATTAGAATTTCTACCATTGAAATATGTGCAGCCACAAAAACAAGCTAATAACCGACTTTAAAATGAAAAATTACAATACAGCCTTAAATAATTAAAAATAATAGCAATTTTTACCTAACATATTTTCACACAGACCCTATAATACGTACATATGTACGTACGAAAAATCGACAACTTTCCGCGCGTTGACATCGCTACACTATTTGAATACACCAACCGAATGCGTATGTATGTGCGCAACAGCACACATATACATATATATGCCAATCCCCATACGGTTCGCATATATGTTTGTGGGCGAGAGCGATGTGTTTATGATTGTCTTTGCGCACGTCAATAGGTGTACAAATGTTTATATATGTCTGCGTCTGTCACAACGACAAATTTTTCTCCCACTTCAACAAAAATACACCAATATACACAGCCCTTCATATAGCCAATTTTTTAAAAAATTTGATCAGTTTGTCTGACGATCGCAAAAGCATGAAACCCCGGGTCACAAACTCACACTTATCTATCTATATATATATATATAGTTTTTCGTCATAATAAAATTAGACCAGTTCACAGTTGTATTAAAAAGTGTTCAATACAATTATATTGTAGAACTTTTGAATTTTCTTCATTTGTAAACCAGTTATTATGCGACCTAAGTTTTTACCATTTTATTGCAATAACTGATTTTACAGTTTTTTTAAGAACGCTCAAGTAACGTGGATTTTTTGGAATGTTCTTGTAAAGGGGATTTTTCGAACGCACAATTTTCAAAATTAAAAAAATATAACTTTTTCATTCATGATTGTATGAACCTAATAGGTATTTTATATTATAGTTAACTTAGTCATAATGTTTGTTTTTTCATTCAGTAATTCATTTTTGTTTAGGAATAACATAATTGCGAACTTTTTTTCCTGGCATAGTGTACATACTTTTCTACCGTTGTAAGGCTTGGTTGTTTTCATTATACTCCAGGTTATGTCTGGGTATTTTCTATATTTTAATTTCAATTTCCACACGTGGCTAGCCAATTTTGTACAATTTTTAGAGTTTTCTATGTTAAATGTAGACCTGTAATTGAACCATCTGGTCTTAAAAGTATCTTTGATTTATCCCAAATATGCTTTGCTTTGACCATTTAAATTATGTACTTTGGCTTTGTAAATGACTTCTTTTCTATTACAAAGTCCTTGAAGTGGGCATTTATTTTTTCCTGCAGTTACATTCCTTACTAATGATCTTGTTTTGTACAATACTATTTACATTTCTGGCGTTTTTTTTCTTTATGAGATTTTCTAAATTACTAGTACAGCTATAACTCAGTTTGATTGTATTCCTAGTGAAAATTTTGTTTAGTTCTGAGCCTTTTGGAATGTGTTTATCGATCAGCTTAAAAAATATTTGCCCTATTGTTTAAACTGATCGATAAACACTTTCCTAAATGCTCAGAACTAAACAAAATTTTTAATTGAGAGAAAGATAGATTCTCGTCAGAGGCCAGTAGACAGGAACAACGTAAGTTACAGGACTAAGGGGTTCGAAAACTTGAGAATGAGAACAAATGGTGCATTTTGTTCAACAGGCTCATCAGGGTCGATGGTTCAGCTGGGCAGGCATTGTGGGTGTTCGGATCAGTTGTCCCTCGGCGAGGGACATTTAATGTACTGTATTCAGGCAGCATATGATGTGGCACCATCACCAACATTTGAGGAGATAGGGAGTGCAAGAGTCACCATCCTGCCCGTTGTGTAGTGCATACATAAACCTGCGCCATATGCTGTCATCCTGAGAGGCGGTACAGAATGGCTGGTAAACCTTTAGACATGACTTGGTCCTGGAGGCTGTAGCAGTAGCTGCGAGAAGTGCTAATATAGATTTGTTGGACATGCGAAGGGTTACCTTTCTGAAGCAAGGTGTGACTGGCACAAGGTAGAAAACCAGGACAGAGGACTCAAGGAAATGGACTGTGTTGGTTTATGTTACACTGAAAGGGGAGGTTATGTGTCAGATCTAGTGTTGATTGACAGTTAGAAGAAACTGTTGCTTGGCGAGCTGACAGTGGCATGTGAGGAATGGATTGAAGAGGATCATGAAAGAAAGCTACTTCTATATAAAGAACTAATGGCTGAAGTATATGAGAGAGGATCACTGGTGCCCCCTAGGTTCGAATTTGCACGAGATACTAGATTAGCAACTAGATCCCACCCTTTTAAAGTGAAACTGATAAAATGCAACCGCAACGTCTACTCCAACAGTTTCTTTTCTCACACTTCCCGACTGTGGAATTCCCTTCCACAAGACTGCTTCCCCGACGGCTACAATCTCCAGAAGTTTAAATGTAAGGTCAATAGACACCTCCTAACAAACTAACTCGCTTCCATTCTTTCAAACACTCTTCCCACCCACCCAACTCTCTATCACCATCCTTCTTACATTTCCTATATCTAACCACTCTTTCTATTTACCTTCCCCCATGTAGCCTCAAGCGCAATAGTGGCAGTGGAATGCCTTGCTTGGGGTGAAACGATTAAAAAAAAATACAGCTTCAGTTTGGTGCTGTTTGAGGATGGTCAAAGGGGTTTTTCTTGCAGGTTCCTTGAAGCGATTGTGTGTGTAAAAGCTGGATAAGATAATAAAGGTCTGTGGTGTGAATGCAGTAAAAGAAAGTGCATGGATTACTTAGAAAGTCGCATCGAGCCAAAATTTAAAATCATACACCAGTGGTAACATTAACCCTCTAGGGCCATTCGTATCATATTTGATACAGTATGAAAACAAGCCTTGAAAGAAATATTTTCCTGAAAAATTTTTTAAGAGAAATATTTTATAAATTTCAAATGAAAGCAGTACTGACTGCTCAGTCAATGAATACCAAATGTTTCCTTGTAGGGAAATACCAAATGTTTCCTTATAGGGAAATACTGTATCAAATATGATACGAATGGCCCTAGAGGGTTAATTAGCTGTTGCGGACCCACCGTGTGGAGAGGTTCTGAGATTAATGGGCCGAAACTTTGTCGAAGTACAACGCTCAGCTGAAGATTGTGTGAAGCAGTTGCTAAGTACATGTGTCATATATATATATATATATATATATATATATATATATATATATATATATATATATATAGGCAGTAAACTTTCTTTCAAACATCTTTCATTAAATATGGCCAACAAGGCAAAAATTTTAGAATGCTGGAAAAACTTAATAAATATAAATTAAGTTCCTCCTTAAAGACCATATTTAATATATATATATATATATATATATATATATATATATATATATATATATATATATAATACAATAACCTAGACTCTGTAAGTTTACACTAATCTAAATCTTCGAAAAAATGTGAACAAACAGAACCTAAATCCGTTAAAATCCGCTGTAATATGTCGCCGGATAATGGGGGTGAAAAAAAAGAAACCAGCGGAACAAGAACAAACTGTCAAGCATCCGCAGGAAAGAAAAAAAAAACAAAACGGAACCTAAATACCAGAAAAAGTGCTCGATACGAAAGTACGAAAATAAAATAGTAGAGCAAAAACACGGAAAAATCTATAAGTGAGCCACAACCTACCGCGGTTTCACCTTACGGATCGCCAAGGAATGAGGCTCATTCCCTGACGATCCGTAGATTGTGGCTCACTTATAGATTTTTTCGTATATATATATATATATATATATATATATATACCACATTATAATGTTAGTGGATTAATCCATTTTGTTTACGGAGGTAGGAGAATGATAATAAATAAAGAAATAAATAATCTGTACACATATACTGAAATATATACACACAGACTTACTTAATAAAAACTAAATAAATTTGAAGTTTTCCTTTTAAAATGTTTAAGTTATTTTTAAGAGAAAAGATCCAAATATTGTTGATTATTTTTTACACTTTTAAATCATTTTTAACACATTTGAAATTTAGGCAAAATTTTGTCTTGATTTTCGTTAGCGGGTAATCAAATGGTTTACGAGAGTGTTAATGAAATTGTCAGGATTTATTGACAAATAAATCAAATTATTTTTTAAATTTTTATTTCTCAAAATCTACGGAAAATTATTTTTTATATCTGTTACACTCCATCCATGTAAGTTCATGAAATTTAAAAAACTTAAATTTCGTTGGGAAAATTGGTTTCATTGGGTTTTTTTAACAGAAGACTTATTGGGGAATGTAAATAATCTAGTATTTTTAAAATATTTCGCCCTTTTTCCAAAAGTAAAATAAAGAAATATTTAATTAGATAAGTTTTTAATTTATATGATAAATAAAATACGTTAAGGAGATTATCATCTAAAGAAGAAAATCGATTAAAAATGAAATTTTTTTAATTATAATAATTTATAAAGTTTCAAAAGCATTTTTTAAATATTTTCAACACTAGTAGGTGTTATGCTGCTAAGTTATTAAGTGAATATTATATTTACTAATCGAAAATAGAAATGTTTAGTAAAAATCATCAAAACATTGTTTTTAAAATAATTTGTAATTTTTTTCATTTTGTGTATTTGAAGTTTTTTTGTTTGGTAATTTCTATGTGTACACTAAAAGGTTATACTTTTTAGGGTTTCTTCCCCTTACAGGAAAAAAAATTTGAACAATTATGTCAATTCAAGTCGCCATACACTTATCTCGAATCTGACCGTCATCAGACGTCAGTCACTTACGGGAAATGTCAGTGGTTAAGAAATAGTTTTATTCTAAATTTGATGCTATAAATAAGTAATACTTGTGAAAATCAAATTAATTTTACTTGAAATTTGCTAATATTTCAAAAATAACGTGCGACAGATGTATATTTTATTTTTACAAGATTTTTGTTTACAAATGTGTCGAACACTCAATAATGACCAAAAAATTAAAAAGTCAAAAATTTTAAATTACAGTCAATATAGTTTCTGTTTGAAATACACCAGAGTGTTTTACTTTCTCGAAATAAAAACTTAATTATTTAGCTTTCAATTAAAACTAAAATAAAAGCTTCAAGAAAACTTTTATTTTTAAAAATTCAATTTACAATTTAGATATCAAAAATGAGTAGAGGTACCTACACAAATGTAAAAGCCATCAACTTTGAAAAGAAATTGCCAGTTGTTTTCTTGATCTTTTGTGCTTCTTGCTTCTTAGATTTATTTCAGCTAGTAAGAATACACAGTCATCTCTATAAAGTCTTGTATCATTGATATGGAACAAATAGAAGTACCGCCTCTCATTCGCTGAAAAAAACAGCATAACAAGATGTTAAAATGGACAAAATTAATGAAAACAAAGTTTTATCGTCAAAATGTTTGTAATTATTAAGAGGAAAGGTTAAACTATTTCTAATTTTTTTTATTAAAGGTTTTCATCTTTTCTAAAACGTTCAAAATTTTCCTCCAATTTTTTTCTTTTTTTCTTTTTGTTTAATCAGTCTGCGAATGACAAGATTTTCAGGACAGAAAATGTAATATTACACAACTCACTATTTGCCGTTGAAAAACACATTAATTTAGAAATTCTTACAATAGTCAGATTCTAATAATTTATTTATAAATGACTGAAAATATTTTCGAAATTATTATTTTTATAAAATCTTGATAAAAATCTTTTTACACATGTTAACACTTTTCTGATAATTAATTTCCCGAAATTTCTAGTATTTGCTTACTGTCATATAACTTTGTTTTATTAATTAAATGCAAGAATCCTTGGGGTATGTAAATCACTTATCTGTTTTTTCTTGCAGTTGTTCCTTTTCAGAAAATCTGCTCCGAATATTGAAAATAAAAATGCTATAAAACTGTACCATTTCTTAAGCAGTTACATTCTCAAATATTTCTATAAACAATATATATTAAGGGTATCATAAACTGGAGAGAAAAAAATTTCAATGAATAATGAATTATTTTCAAAAATTATTGTTTTCATTTTTATTTTTAATTGTAATAATTTATAAATGATGTACGATTTTATATATATATATATATATATATATATATATATATATATATATACGTTCTTTGCTTAAGTAATTGAACGTAGTTTGGTTCGGCTACTAAATTGAACGCTCTTAGTGAGTAGGGTTTGTTGACATCCTGTGAATAACCTGCTATGATAGGCTGCCTTTCTCTGACGCACGCCGATAGTGCTGTGGAAAGATATCCGTTTGATGACGAACCAGAAAGAAAACTTAATAGGTAATATACCCAAGTAATATCTTTATTTTAAATTTAAAATTCTCAGCCTCTCTCATTCCTGTGCATCAATATAAATAAAGGTTATCCGACAAAGTTCTGTAGGACGGAATATTTCACACGAAACCCTTTTTCTTTCAATCCGTCATCGTTTTTCCAAAACTGTTCTTGACATATTAAAAATTAAAAATCTATGTATGCTTATCCCATACATGTATATATATATATACCCGGATATAAGAAAACCCGAATATAAGAGAGATTCTTCTATGACTTAATCTTGACCAGTCTAGAGACACGGTGTGTCCAGTCTGTGTCTGTAGGAGACACCCTCTACCTTATGATTTTGCTTTGTGTGTCTAAGGGTAGCGCCGCCTGCTTTTTTGCCGACTTTGCTTGTCGTTGCATTTATCTGGACAGCACTTTCACTTTACCCACTGTTCTGTTGAGTCAGAAGTTTGTTTCTTTGTTAATTTTGCAACTGAAAACCGTTTGCTTGCGACCATTGCGATTAGTGATGTCGGCGTCGGCGTCGGCTGCGGCCAAAAAGTACGGAATCGGTTATTCAACAGCAGCAAAAATTCTCAAGAAAGAAGACGATCTCATATCTTGCATGCAAATGAACGGAAACACTAATCGCAAACGAAAGCGCCAATCCGTGCACAAGGACGATAACGAAGCGCTTACACAATTGTTTACGCAAGCATGTGCTCATGAAGCTACCGTCACAGATCACCTCATTAGGCAGAAAGCATCCCAACTGGCCGTAAATCTTGAGGTTGATTTTGAACCGAGCAATGGCTGGCTCATGCGCTGGAAGCAGGCCAATAACGTTTCGTTCAAAAACTTTCACGGCAAATCAACGTCAGCAGATCACGGTTCTGCCAACGAATGGGTGACAAACGTTTTGCCGCAAGTTTTTCGTGGATATGATCCAAAAGATGTTTGGAACTTTGATGAAACGGGACTTTTCTACACTGCCATCTGGATCTTTGCGATTTGCCGGCGACGAACAGTCAAATGAGACAAAAGTTCCCAAAGACAAACTCACGATGCTTCAGTTCACAAACATGGACGGCAGTGAAAAGCAAGTCGGCAAAACCACGCTGCTTTAAAAAATGCTGTTTTCTTACTTCGCTAATCGTAAAGCCTGGATGACTAGTCAGCTGTTTACTGACGTTATGAAAACGCTTGATCGAAAAAATAATTGCTCAAAATCGAAAAATTAATCTGTTTTTGGACAATGCAACTTGTCATAATTTACTGCCAGGTACAAATCTGTCGAACATCAAATTGTCGTTCATGCCACCAAACACCACCAGTCTCTTGGGAATTTGTTCGAATGCAAATCGCAGTCCGAAGTGGCCAAGTAGATCACTGTTTTGAAGGCCATGCACGTGATGAAACGAGCACTTTTCATGGTCAAACCGTCAACAATTCAAAATTGTTTTAAAAAGGCCGGCTTTGTCATTGAATCACATGCTGAAGTGGAAGAAATACTCGATGAAAATGATAAAGTTTCTCCACAATCGGCATGGAGCAAACAGCTTCGACGACAGTACACAATGTGATGGAGAACTGACTGACACGGACATCACACGTGGTATAAAATCGGATGATCAAGATTTTGACGAAGATGATGATGCTGAAAGCATAAGTTCTGAAGTTTTTTGAAAGTGACAACAAACCAGCTCCAAATTCTCTGGCTGCATTGAACGCGCTTGAAACTCTGACAGCCTACTTTGAAGCAAAAAGCAGTATTCCTGATGGCGCATTGAAAATGATTTACGGACTGTATGAAAGTGTTCATGATGTTAACAAAGAGATTTCTGTACAATCAAAAATGACTAACTTTTTAAGAAAAAGTAAGTTTTGACTGAATTATTTGTGA
>JBBBDQ010001657.1:2822500-2960000 GCA_037127315.1 Ascarosepion bandense | reverse complement strand
GTATATTTATTAATTCACACACACACACACACACACACACACACACACATATATATATATATATATATATATAGTCATCGCAGACAGATCTGTTTCGCTGTATCACTGCTCATCAGTACGGTTAGACTCCGATTGCTTTTTACCCAGGATTGAAACCCAACTGAATTGGCGTCAGTCGGCGATTCTACCTCTGGGCTATGGGCGCTCGGTAGAAGAAGGCACACATTTTAGCGTGTATATTATCATTATACACGCCCAATATATATATATTGGGCATTCAATTACTTAACCAAAGAACGTATCCATCTATATATATATATATATATATATATATATATATATATATATTTGGTTAAGTAATTGAACGTAGTTTGGTTCGGCTATCAAATTGAACGCTCTTAATTAATAGGGTTTGTTTACATCCTGTGAATAACATGCTATGAAAGGCTGTCTTTCTTGCTGACGCACGCCGATAGCGCAGTGGAAAGATATCCGTCTGTAACGAATCAGATAGAAAACTCAATATATATATATATATATATATATATATATATATATATTGTTTATTTAGTCTAGGCAGCAATATCTCTTTTATGCAAGTTTCCTTAAAAATTACAGACAAGGTACTGTGGTTAATTTTTTTATATCATTTTTCATGTGATATTTTTTTCTTTTCAGTAAATAATTAGTCGGCCTCATTTAAATAAACATTGAGACCTACAAAACTCTATGTGTAACATATTCGTCGATAATTCAAATATAATAGCCAGTATAAAAAAGTATAAAAATAATGAAAGGTTTTATTAATAAAAGAGAAAAAAGCCATCACTCAATAAGATCAACTATGAACACGGTCACAATTTATAAAATTCAGTTAAAAGTAAAATAAAATTTATCCTTGATAATGACTAAAACGTATAGCCGAAAGTGCTTGGACAAGTAAAATGACAATTTTGTATAATTTATCTGCTGAAAAGATATCGCTGAATAATTATATAAAAACTTGACTGCAGTACTTTGTAATTTTTAACGAAACTTGCATATATTTGGGCATATATATTGGAATCTTGGTAAAGAAAATGTCACTGGAGATAAAAGCAATTAAAAAGAAAAAGTTATATATTATTGTCTCTATCAGTAAAAATTGGATTATCGCAAACATACGGAGATATAAGTTCTTTCCTCCGCATTTTTTTTACTTTCGTTTGTCCCACGTCGAATGTAAAATCTTTAAGAATCCTATTATCCATCTTTATTTAAAACTAGAATTCGGAAACCTTACAACAATTAGGGAGGAAAGACAAGAAGCTATGCATCATCCTTAGCCACTTCCCTAATCGGAATCAATAAATAGGGTCTTTATTCTCGAAAAGATTTTTGGACCGCTTATTTTCGTGGTCAAGTTGCGTTAGCTTCTAAAGCAGCAAAAGAAACGCACACTTCTGGATCTACATCCATAAATTTCGCGCGAATGGATTCATGCCAATAATATTCATTTGGTATTGTGATATGCGTTTTCATAACAAAGCTTTGTGAATTTATGTAATCTCTTTCCACCAAACAAAATGGCATAACACAATATTCTTACTCTATTTTCATCCAGTCTAACCACGTGACACACGAAACTAATCTTAGTAAATATTTGAACAAAAAAGACAAGTGGGAAGGTTTCTTCGGAATAAGACATAGATTTTATTATTATTTGTAAAATTCTAGCCGCGGGATTTTTAAAACTTCTAGGAGAGAAAGAGACTGTTTTCTCTTAATGTATATCAGCGCTAGATCTGGACAAACAACAGGGAACAAGTATATGTAAGAATATAATCTTATATCGTTGGTGACGCTTGTGTGGTGAAGGAGAGTATCCGGAAAGAGATCGCACATACGAAGAAGCCGTCGGAAGTCGTTAGCCAGTCTCTGTCTCTTCAGTCAAAAATTCTAGATTTTATATAGTCTTAAAATTCCCATGCGTTTTTGCTATTCTGAGATGTCGTTTTATTAACGTTATTCATGGCCGGATGTATCTGTTAATCACATCCAGTGGTCAATTACTTTTTAAGCTGGTTGTCACTTTTTTTTCGTTGCACTTTGTTGACAGCATCTACGGATGGATATGTCAACCACCCTTGTACGTTGTTCACTTTTATGTACGGCTAGATGTATCTGTCAATCACAACACTCTCAGGGCATTGCCTTTCAAGCCGGTTGTCAATTTTCGTTGATCTTTACTAAGGTAAGATGTACTTGTCAATTGCTTTTGCCGTTCAAGGTGTCAGTCAGTCAGTTAAGTGCCATACGTGATACACGCTTGGGCGATTATGTCTCAAAAAGATATGACAGACTGGACAGAAAATTATCCCGCAGTAGGTTGGCATTGCTTTCTGCGGTAGAATGGTTGCTAGCCAAGGCTATAGAACCCAATCAGTCATGCTATTTAATCCATGACTGGAAAGAATAGACGGATTAATACCTTTTTTCTTTTGCGCGTAAGTGAATGCAAGGAATTCAACTGGAATTTGAACTTGACTTCCTGATTTCTCGTTCCGAGCCGATATCCACTGCACCACAACGCACATCCCGTTCAAGATATACATTACATTAAATTATTAAGGTAAAACAATCTTCGTGCCCCTTCAGAAGATAGACGAATAAATCTCTCTGCAATTTTTTGTCCTTTGTAGATGTTAATAAATTTTGTCTTTTTTAATATTTCTCTTAAACCCTTTTTCCTCATTATTTATTCTAAAAATTTCAACATTCTCTTCCGGATGTTAAGCATAATTTTCATTTTTGTTCCCATTTTCTAGAATATTTCTCGTTACATAAATAATCTGTCCATTGCATCCTAAGCATCCTTCTGTTGAACCAAATTACTGTTTCTTCATATTTTTTATCTTAGAGGAGATTGTCCAGCATTTAATGACATATAGGAGGACATATATCACGTAATAGTTCAGTAACTTTTTTTTCTGTTTCTTAATATTCTGCTGAAGTTTGGAATGCATCATTGGCTATCCAAATGCGCTTTCGTGTTTTATCGTTGGGATGGCAGTACGATACCAGATGATGTGTGCTGAAATATCTACAGCACAATATCCTTTTTAATAGATATTAAGTACAAATAAGACAAACACAGACAAGACAGAACAACAACAATTAGAAGAAAAGAGATTTGAAAGTTGTTAGAGTCGCAGAGAGAACAGTCCGATAATAATCGTCAATGACACTCTGAATTATTTACGACCACCTCACGTGGTTAGAAGCCCGAGGTATATGTGGCACAAGGTCAATTAACGTGAGTAAAACAAAACCCGAAGGCTCAGACAAAAACCTCTTGTCTCCTTTTCCCCAGACGAGACTCTACTCTTCCGCGGATCCTCGTCTGGGTTCCTCTCTGACCAAAGGCATGGACTCTGACAAAGTGAAAGACTGATACACGCAGTTGATACCCTCAAACTGTCAATGATACTCCGAATCTCTGAATGCTACTAATCTTCATTTGTATAGCTTTTTCGGTCTACATACTATTCCATCTTTGAGATCCTAGCGATCATAAGCAGAGGCGAGATGGGTTAAAACTTTTCTAAAGTTATTTTCGTAGAGGCAAATGTAAGAACCTCGACTAGAATTGAAACCAGGTATATCGATGTCTATTTGCGCGTGGATAACACTTACGGTATGAGCACGTCCACGTACAATCGTTCTGTTTTCTTTACCTTGCTAAAGCTACCACTTCTAATGAGATCTTCCAGTTTCTCGGAGGTGTTCTGTTTTGTCCATTACTACAGTTGCATTGCCTTTGTCAGCTGGTAGCATAATGATGTTCTCATTCCTCTGTATGGTCTATATTGCCAGCCCCTCCTCTTTTGTGATGTTTGGTTTGGATAGCTTGGCTTTCTCTAATGTCTTTCTCACTTTTCATCTTAGCTTATCCGCCTGAGCCTGGGGAATGTTCACGGCTATTTCTTCGATACAAGCAACGATGTCTAAGAATGGTGTCCACCTGATGGTCGTTGCGAGGTTAAGACCCTTATTAAGCACTGGCTCTCCAGAGGCATACTGCTGATGTGGACTAATATTGACAGCTTCTTTCACAGGAGAATGATTGACCTCATGTGTCACCTTCAGATCTTTTAATCGATTTATGTCCGTCCTTCAATATGGCAGTGAATGCTGGTCAATGCCATCAAAGATGAAGGAAAAACTTGAAGCAACTGAAATGTGGTTCTACAGAAGGATGCTGCGAATCTCATGGATCGAGCATGTGAGCAATGATGAGGTCTTGGAAATGATGAAAACAAAACGGATATTGATAATCAGGAAGAGACAGCTGAAGTTCCTGGAACACACGATGAGGAAGGAGGGCCTGGAGAATCTGATACTAACAGGCCAGATAGAGGGGAAAAGAGACATGGGAAAGCAACGGATAACATATTTGAAGGACCTAATCAGGTGGATGACAGAACGAGGATTGCACGGTGTAACAGGATAAGGCGTGCTCAGAGCCACCAGTGAAAGGCAAAAGTGGAAAGCCATGATCGCCTACGTCCTGAATGGAAGGGCACATAGAAGAAGAAGTTTCTATTCTTGGCGAAACTTTACTGCATTGAATTCTATCCTGAAAGAATTTTTTCAGCTTGTGCTGGATCCTATTTTGGTCTTCTTCATCAGTGACCCTGCTGAGGAAGGGCTCAATAATCTGGGGGATATCGGAATGTAATTTTTGTATCATCCATCGGTTGTACTGGATACGTTCGTGGACCAGAGTATGTCCTTCTTTTTCTGCGACCAGACAGGCTCTCTTTAAATTGATGTGAAATTTAACAAAAATATTTTACACTTGAAATATCTGTGAAATTTTCACGGTTTTTCTATTTGAAATTTTTGAAGAATCCTAATTCTTAAGATAATGATTCAATAAGTTCGTGGTGAGCTCTACGATAATAAAATATCCATAACAATTCTTTGTGGCATCGTTAAATATTTGAGTTTAAAAACTTTATCAAAATATTGCAATAACAATCTAAACTTATTTATAAATGGAACTTTGTCTCTGTATGTGTGTCTGTGTGTGTGTCCGTTACCTATAGACTCCGAAACGGATGACCCGATTTTCTTGAGAATTTACGAAGTTATACTATAAGCGTCTGCGAGTGTTCTTAGCTAAGTTTTGTGTCGAGGTACCCCCGATAAATATCAAAAATCGATAATCAAAAAAATCAGTTTATAGAAGGAGTGGTCTGATTTTAATCAAATTTGATACACTCATAGACAAAGACATAAGAAACGATATTCAGAAGTTTCAAGGTTGCAGTTCTTACGATAGTGCAGAAAATCGATAATATATATATATATATATATATATATATATATAAGGCAAGATGTTTGTGTGTGCGTCTGTTTATCTGCCTGTCTGTCTGTATTTTTTCAGCTCTTTTATTTTAGATTTTTGCTTCGGGTTTGGCTCTAAGTTGGTATAATTGTAGTTCGTAGTCTCAACCATGATACCATTTACTCAGAGGACTTATTTAGCCTTCAAAATTCAGTTTACAACGAAAAATACTTATTTGATATCGATACCAGGAAATCAAAATTTGACTTACATCCATTCATTTTTCTTTCAGTCTACGGTTTCGTTTGAACTGGAAACAACTATTGCTTTTTAGTCTTTCGTACCAACGTCCAAAGAGTCTGAGCTCCAGGACAATGGATTTGTTGTAAAGCTTTCATTGCACCCGAGCAACGCCGGGCTATACTGCTAGTTATAAATATGATCGTTGTTGTAATATGTAGGTTTAAATGAAAGAAAATGTCAGCGCATTCTATTTAGACTGAAAAAATAGTTAAACACTTCTAACTTCCCCTCTCTCTCTCTCTTTCTTTCTTTTTTTTCATTCATTTTGTCAATGAAACCAAATAGCGTCTTTGATATTTGTTTTGTTTTGTTATGCGATCAAAACGAAATAGTTCTTTATTTCTGCTGGTCATTATTTTAAGGAGTAAGGGGATACAAATGAAAAAGATCTGAAATTGACAACTTTTTCTATTTTACATGAACAGACAGAAAATACTGTAACCGTCAACATGATTTCCTACTTTAAAGATATAGTTCTACTAAAAACGATAGCACTTACAAAAGATCATCTGGAAACTATAAACCATAAGTTGACACAGAAAGTAAAAAATTATGTACAAAATATCAGTAATCTAAGCCCATATATCGCATAAAAATATATATAATTGAAAGTGTTATGATAGTTTTCCCATGTACAAATGAACTCTCCTAAAATATAAATAAGCAGTAATTTTTACTTTGCCGAGAGAGGCCAATACAGTCACCCTGGTGATTTTCTCATGTTGTATCTGATTGTACTACTGTTCTTTGTAATTGTATTTGTTTAAATCTATTCCGTCTTATTGTCTTTATTTCTGGCCCCTAACCAGGCCACAACAGAGGGTATAATTTTGCATACATGGCTTTTAAATTTCAGTTTTAAATAAACCATAGGTGTTGATATGCCATCAATAAAAAATAATTAACCATCAGAAACAGACGATAAACACATGAACGCGATAAAGACCTTACCTTACCTAACTACCTATCGGGATTTTTTATATTCAGTTTTGTTAATATCACCACATTTGTGTACAACAATATATATTGTAACCTCTAAAGTGATAGAGATACCACCTACAAGAGATCATCTACAAACTATATACATAGAAAACCTTCGTTTATTCTGAAAGTGTTAAATTATATTCGAAGTAGACGTAGGTGAAATCATAAAAATGTTTAAAATGTATTTAGATTTAGGCATTAAATAACTTTGCGGTTGCTATACAGCTCATTAAAAATAACAAACTGATATATCCCGGAAAGGGATATATATATATCATTCGAGGTAGTCAACTGGTTTAGGTAAATGTAACCGGGTAGTACAATCTAGTACGTAGACGTAATGGACGGTACTATGCAGTATACTGAGACGTAGGCGTTGTCAATAGACGTAGACCAATAGTTGTAGGCCTCTAGACGTAGATCTCTAGTGGTAGATCTGTAGATCTCTAGTCGAATAGACGTAGACCTCCATACGTCCTTGCCTTTGTCTGACACCGGCCAATCACATTAATGTGAGGGGGAACCAAGGTGTATGCATATTCATTACATCACAAACCAACTAAAACAGACGTTAAATAGATGAACGCGTTATCGCCTTTTCGTTTTTTCCTTCTTTCTTTCACTTTCTTACTGAAAGCAAGTAGCGTCGCTGATATGTCTTTTCCGTTTTTCTACGCGATCAAAATGAAAAAGTCAATTATTTATGAGGTACTTGATGGGTGTGACGTACGTGATAGCTAAAGATCAAAGGGATGGACAGCCAGAATAATAACTTCTTTTTTTTTTGCTTACACATGAGAACAAAAATTCATATCTTTGCGATATGAACTCTATGAAAAAATAAATCTAAATCAAATAACTTATATAACCAAATTAGTTTAAATTTTTCATGAAACTGAAAATATATCCGAGCGGTTCATCATCGAATAAAAAATGTTTACTCGTTCTATACAATTACTGTCAAAAGACAAAAATAAGTAATAATAATCTTTCTCCCCTGGGTCAGCAAAAAATGTTAGATAACACAACCAACGGTAGGTTATTTGTAGAGAGAGAAAGTTGAAATTTTCAGTAATTAGGATATTCGCAATTTAGTCGAAGGACAATTGTTTTCTCATTATCATAAACAATGAATTGACAAAATGGTGGTCATTTGTGGGTTTTTTTATTAGATTTAGCCTTCCACCTTCATACTTTTTGTACCAATCACAAGCAGACGTTTGATTAGCAGGAAAAAATTGCTGATTGAAGGACGCTCTAAGTTTAATGACCTATGAAGAAAAAAATATGTGCCAGCTCGTGTTCACTCGAATAAATATATGAATTCATCACATACTTGAGTAAATGTGGTTGTTTGAATAAGCATTGATGTGCACTTCTCCTGCGTGATTAAACGGGCATATTTAATGAGTAGATAGGGTTTGGAAAGTTTTAACCCTCATGGGGCATGTAAAAGGCAAGAGAGATAGAAGAAGGCATCGAGTCGCTAACCTGACGAGCTTGTGTGAATCGATGTCGGAACGGGAGGTGAGGGCCTTAGCAAAAGAAGAAAAACAGCTAAATGCCACAGGACATAGAAAGTTGTGGAGAACCATGATCATCGATGTGAAGTGACACGGCATATAGAAGAATTTAATTTTTTTTTTTATTTTGGTAGCAATCCCTCTTTTATACAAGGATGTTGCTGCCCAAATAGGCAATTATTCAATTGCATGTGCCAACAGCTAACAAAGCAAGTAAACGAAGTAACTTATCAGTGGTTTTTAATGAAACATGTACAAAAAGAGGGATGGCTGGCCAAATACACAGTAATTAAATTACATAAGCACATAGGAATCGTTCTAACAGAAGACGGAAAATGCGACACTGAGATCCGAAGGTGAATTGGAATAGCAAAGGACGCATTCCAGAAACTGAGCAGAGTATTAAGAGACAGGAAAATTTCGATAGAAACAAACAAGAGAATACTGGATGGTTACGTGATGTCTGTTCTACAATATGGCAGTAAATGCTAGACAATAACATCAAAGATGAAGGAAAAACCTGAACAAACTGAAATGTGGTTCTACAGAATAATGCTGGGGATATCATGGATCAAGCACGTGAGCAATGATGTTTTAGAAAGAACAGAAACTAAAAGGAAATTAATACTGAGCAGAATCAGAGACAGCTGAAGTTTTGGGACATGTAATGAAGAAGGAGGGATTGGAGAATCTGATACTCACAGGTCAGATTGAAGGAAAAAGAGACAGAGGAAAGCAGCGGATAATATATTTGAAGCGCCTGAGCAGGTGGAAGGCAGAGGGGGTTTAGGTGAGTAACAGTAGAAAGAGCCACCAGGGATAGGGAGACGTGGAAAGCCATGATCGCCTATAACCTGAAGGAGAGATATGGCACAAAGAAGAAGATATCAAGTAGGCTCGGAATCCGTTAATCGTCTCTCCTTGAATTCGGAACATCATAAATTATACTAACGTTTATTTAACAAGTCAAATTCACGTGAAACATGATTAACCAATGAAAATCAAATTAGACAAAAGTAAAAATACGGGAATTTATATCGAACGTATGTAAATATAAAAGCAGACACGAAGTTCAGCAACAGTCTATTTCATGCATCAACGTAATCTTTCATTACACCATTGCCTGAAGATTGTGTTCCAACAAGAAACAGATTATCACCGCTTGAATAGATCCTGGAGTCCATATATACACTACCGGCCATAATTATTAGTCCACCTCAGTGTTTTTAAAAAATGATATATTGCATACTATTTTTTATCATTTATTGCCAAATGAATAATTGTAAATGAAAATAAAATGGTTCTTTTGTTAATACTTCACAATAACATATATAACGGAGGCTAAGCCGTACAGATGGGCTGTGATACAGCGAAACAGATCTGTCTGCGGATGACTATAGTGTATGTATATATATGTATGAATCTAACCGGAGTTAGTGTTAAGATATTTTTATCAATTATTGGGATTTTAATATTAAAATTATTGGGATTTTTAATAATAATACTTACTGAAATAACAACACGCAAAGAGAAAAATGTGCTCGAGTAATATAACAGACCTATGAAGTGTATGTTATACTTATGATCCTCATGATTGCATTATATATATATATATATATATATATATATATATATATATATATATATAAACATGTTATGAATTTTAACGAAACTTGGTTATAAACAACCAACAATTTGAAATGAATTATATATATATATAACCCACACACACTCATATGTATATATATATATATATATATATATATATATATATATAGTCATCCGCAGACAGATCTGTTTCGCTGTATCGGCAGACAGATCACAGCTCATCAGTACGGTTAGACTCCGATTGCTTTTAACCGAGGATTGAAACCCGACCAAAGCGGCGTCAGTCGGCGATTCTACCTATGGGCTATGGGCTCTCGGTAAAAGAAAGCAGACTTTTTAGCATGTATAATTATCATTATACACGCCCAATAGCCAGAGTGCTCTAATTCATGAGCGATGCGTACATGCCAGGATAGCTACTGTTTTATGAGTGTATGTGGGTGTATGTTTATTGTGCACTGAGTCAGTTTTCTATCCGTGCTTGACTATTTCTTCGTGCATAAACTCAGGCTTATCTATGAGCCTGAAAAGCATACGTTCATCATACATTACAAATATTCTTGAAACAGCACATGAACCAACCTAAACTACGGGATGTTTCTTCACGCTTTTAATTCGAAGATATCGAATTTTTTCGTAAAATAGCAAGGAATATCTTAAAATATAATAACTTATCTACAATCATTTATAAACCCCGGATCATAGGACTTGAAAAGTAACAAATATTTTATGTATGAGTGACAAGTCCTGATTTAACAACATGTAACTTTTTTTCTTTGGGGTTACTTAAAGGAGCAAGTCTACTATACTAAAGCAAGACTTTTGAAGAATTTGAAGGGTGAATATAAGGACTTATGTCTTCCATACTACAGGAGTTCCTGGTAAAATCATTTGATACGATTCGTGGGCATCTCAAGAAGCTAGTAGCGAAATCTGGTTCTCATAACGAATTTTTTAAAAATCTCATGATAACCGTTTTTGGTTTTTTTTTGTTGTTGTTTTTGTTTTTGTTTTTTTATGAGGATTTACTTTTCCATCAAGAAATACCTCTTAGGTTCATACAACCATAGATGAAAACGCCATAATCCGTTTTAATTTTAATTTAAAAATTACACGTTCATAAATTCCCTGCCACGTGAACGTTCTATTAAAACACCGTTACAAGAGCGTTCTTAAAAAGAAAAACGTAAACGGTAAAATTAGTTATTAAAAATCGCCTGATGTTAGCGAAATTACATGTTTAAAAATAGAAAAACTTTCAAAAGTTCTGCAATATAATTGTATCGAAGACTTTTTAATACAAATGTGTACTGGTCTAACCCTATTATGACCAAAAACTAAGTATTAAACAATATATATATAGAATTTATAGCATAAATATATTATAAAATCACTACAAAAGTAGGCATTTTTTCGACACTATCCGTGTCTTATCAAGACTTCATAAGAAATCAATAGTGTCGAAACAAAATGCCTACTTTTGTAGAGATATTCTAACATATTTATGTTATAAATTCAAAATAAATAATATTAGCTCTACTTTGCATTGAGCACTATTTTAAGAATAGTGTTTCTTTGGATACGGAATATTATTCCATCCATACCTACGCTATGCTTGGAGATATATATATATATATATATATATATATATATATATGTGTGTGTGTGTGTGTGTGTGGTGTATTGAGAATAATTTTACAAACGCTGGGACGGTTTTTTCAAATCAAAATAAAGACAGAAGTGTATATAAACATCTGTCCGCAAATTTTTCCTTTTTTCAGTTATTATGTTTAAAGAAAGTTTACGGTACATGGCGCTGGGTTGCCATTTAAACTAGATTACATTTGTCATTCGTGTACATTTGTGGCTAGTCTATCTTTAACGCTTAACGTGTGCAGCATTAACTGAGATGTTTTCCGTTTAGCCAGTAGCAGGTATATTCATATCGTAATCAGGCAAATATGATTTTACATAGAGCCGCGCGGATGGTCATTGATACGAGGTTGCACGGCTGCATCACATTGCTTTTCCAGACCGAAAGTAGCTGAGTTATTCAACCTTTGCTGATATTTATAGTTGCGTTGCTGACACAGGATCCATTGCAAAGCAATCTGTAAATTGAGGAAGACCGAGGTCCATTCGTACTACTGACCACGGGGACGATCCAGGTATCAGTACGTGTTAACTATCCCTAGCTTGTCGTTTATCTCATAGTACCACATAAAGGGGATTTCAAGAGCAGCCCCTCTACCCGTAGCATTTGCAACGTGCGCAGAGTCTTTCACCCTCTGATCATTGAACACGGGAAAAGTTTTGCTGATGATTTCTTACACAAACTGCCAAACTTTTTTGTCATAAACTTTAAGTTTGTCTTTTCAGTCTCACTGATGAAGCAACATTTGGAATAACAAATTTACACAACCCAATTAATGTATACGCTAGAATTGTAGGGGACTGTCTCGTAGATTCATATCTTTCTCTCACAGGAGCTGTTACAGTAATTTTATTTCGAACACACTTCCAAACCTGCTAGAGGATGTACCCCTGTTAATACGAAGACGCATGTGGTTCATGCATGAAGTGTCTAGCACATTTTAATCGCATTGTTTACGATGCACTGACATCTGCAATGAAATATGGATGAATAGGAAAGAAATGATTCCATGACCTGCACGTCCCTCGACCTTTGAGATATTATCTGTAGGACCACCTTAAACAATTGGTTAAGGCAGTAACCATCAACAATGCAGAGAATCTTTGTCAACATTCCATGGGGGTACCGTGAAATGGTCTGCCAGTCAACGATCCAACTGATACAGGTGTGTATAGAAGCAACACGAGGACATTTTGAACATTTCTAATGAGTTGGTGTGTTTAAGTATAACGATGGCTTTTTAGACATATGTTTATATGGGTATTTGTGCATCATATTCTATTTAGAGTTTTCTAAATTATATATATTAATGTATAATCTAAACAGCAACTTATTTTTTAAGGAAGTTTCGTTGAAAACGGCCGACAAATAAGATTTTATTATTTTTTATTTAAATTTTCCAGTATTCTAACAGATGGAGATAAGAAATGTAAGATGATATTTCGTAATTATTTTTTCAAGCGTTTTCAGTTACTTCTCTGGCCATACTTATGTTGTGTTATTTTCCCGCTGTTGATATTTTACCCCCAGGTTTTTACTGTGATGTCATTTATTGAAGTATAACGATGGCTATTTAGACGCATAGATATATGGGTATTTCTTCCTTGTTTTGGTGCCAAAGACCCGCCATTAAAATTTGTAATGGTATTTTTGGATTATATTTTGAATTATACATTTACTGTTAACTTTAAGGTTAATAATTTTAAAAAAGGATGGAATTGCGGACGTATGTTTATATAGAATTTTGTTCTGAGAAAACCGTTCCCACAGTTTGTAAAAGTATTTTAATACAGCCTCTCTCTCTCTCTCTCTCTCTCACACACACACACACACACACACACACTCTCTCTCTCTCTCTCTCTCTCTCTCTCTCTCTCTCTCTGATGTAAGCGTTAGTAAGTTTGTCTTGTTAGAAACTATTACAAATGAATAGTGAGTTCGATTCTCACTAGATATTCTCTAATTTCGGGCTTATACCATATCTAAGCGGGGCCTAAAAAGTCGATACACTCTCTCTTTCTTCCCCCCCCCTCTCTCTCTCTCTCTCTCTCTCTCTCTCGCTCTATATATATATATATATATATTGTTACTTAAATCTTATATTTTGAAATTCCAATCTTAAAGTAGATGCTCTGTTAATTTATTAAACAGAATATCGATTTAGTAACATCTGCCGGCTCGAATATTTAAGGAATTTTATTAGAAAATTATGAACTCAATGGCTGGATTCGAACCTAAAAATATTTTTTTAAATTATAACCATTTCACCCCAGGCAAGGCAGTACTGCCAGAGATGCACAGGGGTTTACCTAAGAGGAGAGGAATGAGAAAGTAACAATCTATAAAAAATGGGCACGAGAAGGATGGTGTGAAGAGAGATGCATGAGAGTAGAGTGGGTGAGAAAAGAACATGATACAAGAGTTATCAGAGAACGGATGCGAGTCAAGCCGATAGGAGATGGCAATTGACCTTATATTTAAATTCTTGGAGATTGTAGCTGTCAGGGAAGCAAATTTACGAAGGGAGTTCCACACGCGGGAAATGCGAGAAAAGAAGCTCTGAAGTAGAAGTTGAGGTTGCATTTTATCGGTTTCACTATAAAAGGGTGGGACCTATTTGCTAGTCTAGTAGCTCGAGTAAATTCATGCAGATGGGGCACCATGGATCTAAGCTCATCGGAGATCGGGATCGATTACATTACAGATTCTCCGTTGGATTTTGTCAAGGACCCCGAGATAAATAGAAGGGGCACCCGACTAGATGTGACAGTAGTATTTAATGCATAGGCGGATGTTATATTTATACATGTGCAGGATGGATTCAGATGGGAAAAACTTTCTGAACCAACCTTCCTAACAGCAGATTTAGCTATAGATTCGATGTAGTCATTCCATTTGAGGTCGGCTGAGAGAGTTAGACCGAGGAGGCGCAGTGTTTTGCTTTAAGGGAAACTAAGAGGATTCATGCTGATAGCGGGTAGGAGCGATTGTCTGTGGTGGTTAACAGCAGCTTCGTTTTGGAAGCATTAAAATTTAGGGGTCATTTCTTACCCTAGTCCACTACAGATTGGAGGTCCATTTCAAGCTCGGCAGTGAGGTTTGCTTTGTCAGTCTCAGCGTATTGTTTTTTAATAATTTCACCCCAAGCAAGGCCATTTTAGGTGGTTACATAGGAGGAAACTGATGAGAAAGAGGAACAAGTTATAGGGTGTGTCAGAAAATGAGTAAGAAAGTGAGGAGAATACTGGTGTGATGAGAGTCAGTCAGTTAAGTGCCGGTTAAGTGCCATACGTGATTCGCGCTTTGGGCGATCATGTCTCGAAAGAGACATGACTGACTGAGCAGAAGATTATCTTGCAGTAAGTTGCCATTGCTTTCTGAGGTAGACTGGTTGCCGACCAAGGCTATAAAACCTAATCTGTCCTGTTATTTAACCCATAACTGGAGGGAAGAAACGGATTGATACCTTTCCCAAGGGTATTTGTGCGTATTTGAACGCAAGGAATTCAACTGGAATTCGAACTCTGGTCTCCGATTTGTCGTTCCGAGTCGATATCTACTGCACCACAACACACATCCGCGCGGATAAGTGTGATGAGAGAATAGACCATAAAATAAATAAAATATTAAACGGTAATTTTAATGAATATGATACTTGAGCAGACGCTTCGTTTACTTATAAAACAGTATATTTAGTTATGTACGTCTACCGGTAAGAATATCTTTAAAATCTTAATGAAGAAATAAATTGGCTTTGTTGTTGAAGAATGGACTCTTATTGGTCCACATCGATTGATTGGCCTCTCCGACAAAGAGATTTACTCCCATAGGAAGAACGAGCATAAATGCAAGGATTTTTGTGTCCCTCGAGGTGATGTTATGGGTAGCAAGCTTGTCTTGCTAAAATCATTACAATTGAGTAGGGAATTCAATCCTCATTGGGTGTTCCTTACTTTCGGCCTTATGCCACATCTAACTTACGCTTAGAAAATAACCATAAATGCATGGATTTACGGAAGATTAAAAAAACGTATGTCTTTTATTGTCAGTCAATTCAGTGCCATACGTGATACACGCTTGGGCGATCATGTCTCGGAAGAGACATGACTAACTGGGTAGAAAGATTTTCCTTCAGTAGGTTGCCATTACTTTCTGCAGTAGACTTGTGACCAAAAAATGATATAGAACTCAATCTGTCCTGCTATTAAGCCCATAGCTACAGCGACAGGGAAGAGACGGATTAATAACTTTCCCAATTATATTTGCGCGAAAGGGATTGTAACTAATTCAAGTTTAAATCGAACTCGGCTCTTTGATTTGTCATTTTGAGCCAATAACCACTGCACCACAATGCATATACTTTAACGTATGATTGTGAAAAGCGTTATTTTTAAAATTATTGGAAGTATTTCATGGATACAAAATGTCGAAAATGGTACGTTTACAAATGAAATGCAGAAAGTGGTATGGCTGCACACGATATGCAGGAAATGTTATGGTTACAAATTGTATGCTGAAAATGTTAAGATTGCAAATGGTATACATTTTGTAAGAAAATCTTATGTATACCATTTGCAATCTTACTCTTTGTGAGTAAAAATATAAACATACACATAAAATAAAGATAACTTTAAACGTTGAATTTAATGGATACTTATATTTGATTAGACAATACGTTTATCTATTAAACAGTATTTATATTTTGCCTACTGGCCACAATATTCAAGAAATCTAAATCTAAACTTATTTATAAATGGAAATTTGTCTTTGTGTGTATGTGTGTGCGTGTGTGTGTCTGTGTGTGTCCGTTACCTATAGACTCCGAAACGGCTGAATCGATTTTCTTGAGAATTTACACAGTTGTACTATAAGCGTCTGCGAGTAATCTTAGCTAGGTTTTGTGTCGAGGTACCCCCGATAAATATCAAAAATCGATAATCGAAAAAGTCGGGTTATAGAAGGAATGGTCTGATTTTAATCAAATTTGATACACTCATAAACAAAAACATAAGAAACAATATTCAGAAGTTTCAAGGTTGTAGTTTCTACAATCGTGCAGAAAATCGATAATATATATATATATATATATATATAAGGCAAGATATTTGTGTGTGTGTCTGTTTATCTGTCTGTATGTCCTTTATACAAATCCACAATTTTTATCCGATTCTCACCAGACTTCTCACAAATATTCTTTAGGCTGAGTCTGAGCTCCAGGATCATGGATTAGTTTTAAAGCTTTCATTACACCCTAGCAACGCCGGGCTATACTGCTAGTATTCAATAAAAAATATGCACCCTCTGGTAGAATTTGAACCCGCGAAGAGAAAAAAAATTGTTAGATCTGTCGTGCCTTAACCAATATATATATTGAAGATGTGAACTTATTTCTGAATAGAAACTACGAACTACTATCGTTGTAATCCCCGGCATGCTTCAAGTGTGATCACATTCAGAAGCCTATAGTGAAATTCATTAATGAAATTTAGTGATGGGCAGTTATCATTATGCTTTTTTTATTCGGATCAGCATTCTCAGCCTGGTCGTTATACTCACAAAGATTTAACTGTTTTAAACTTTGGCATTATTCAGGTGTATCTTAGGGCTTAGAATTAGAAAGAGACATGAAACGTAAAATAAGAAAGAGACAATTGCAAAGAGACAACTGACGAAATAAAAATATGTTGATGCTTAGAATCAAAAAGAAACATTGATACGTATAATCAGAAAGTGAAAAGTAAGAGTTTACATTTATCCAGGACATTGATACGTCGACTCAGAAAGAGACAACTAAAAAGAGACATTAATGCTTCGAATCAGAAAACAACAATGAAAAAAGACAATCGGAAAAATACAGTTGAAAAGAGACATTGATAGTAGGCATTACTATTTAGAATCAGAAAGAAACAATGAAAAAAAGGCAATCGGAAAAATACAGTTGAAAAGAGACATTGATAGTAGGCATTACTATTTAGAATCAGAAATGGGCAATGAAAAAAGACAATCGGAAAAATACAGTTGAAAAGAGACATTGATAGTAGGCATTACTATTTAGAATCAGAAATGGGCAATGAAAAAAGACAATCGGAAAAATACAGTTGAAAAGAGACATTGATAGTAGGCATTACTATTTAGAATCAGAAAACTACAATGAAAAAAGACAATCGGAAAAATACAGTTGAAAAGAGACATTGATAGTGAGCATTACTATTTAGAATCAGAAATGGGCAATGAAAAATGACAATCGGAAAAATACAGTTGAAAAGAGACATTGATAGTACGGCATTATTATTTAGAATCAGAAAGCTACAATGAAAAAAGACAATCGGAAAAATGCAGTTGAAAAGAGACATTGATAGTAGGCATTACTATTTAGAATCAGAAATGGGCAATGAAAAAAAGACAATCGGAAAAATACAGTTGAAAGAGACATTGATAGTAGGCATTACTATTTAGAATCAGAAATGGGCAATGAAAAAAGACAATCGGAAAAAATACAGTTGAAAAGAGACATTGATAGTAGGCATTACTGTTAGAATCAGAAAGCTACAATGAAAAAAGACAATCGGAAAAAATACAGTTGAAAAGAGACATTGATAGTAGGCATTACTATTTAGAATCAGAAATGGGCAATGAAAAATGACAATCGGAAAAATACAGTTGAAAGAGACATTGATAGTAGGCATTACTATTTAGAATCAGAAATGGGCAATGAGAAAGAACCAATCGGAAAAATACAGTTGAAAAGAGACATTGATAGTAGGCATTACTATTTAGAATCAGAAAGCTACAATGAAAAAAGACAATCGGAAAAATGCAGTTGAAAAGAGACATTGATAGTAGGCATTACTATTTAGAATCAGAAATGGG
This sequence comes from Ascarosepion bandense, assembly GCA_037127315.1. Lineage (NCBI taxonomy): Eukaryota > Metazoa > Mollusca > Cephalopoda > Sepiida > Sepiidae > Ascarosepion > Ascarosepion bandense. Next base: position 2,941,726 of record JBBBDQ010001657.1, on the reverse strand, counting down.
CAATGAAAAAAGACAATCGGAAAAATACAGTTGAAAAGAGACATTGATAGTAGGCATTACTATTTAGAATCAGAAAGCTACAATGTAAAAAGACAATCGGAAAAATACAGTTGAAAAGACATTGATAGTACGAGCATTACTATTTAGAATCAGAAATGGGCAATGAAAAAAGACAATCGGAAAAATACAGTTGAAAAGAGACATTGATAGTAGGCATTACTATTTAGAATCAGAAAGCTACAATGAAAAAAGACAATCGGAAAAATACAGTTGAAAAGAGACATTGATAGTAGGCATTACTATTTAGAATCAGAAATGTGGGCAATGAAAAATGACAATCGGAAAAATACAGTTGAAAAGAGACATTGATAGTGAACATTACTATTTAGAATCGAAGCTACAATGAAAAAAGACAATCGGAAAAATGCAGTTGAAAGAGACATTGATAGTAGGCATTACTATTTAGAATCAGAAATGGGCAATGAAAAAAGACAATCGGAAAAATACAGTTGAAAAGAGACATTGATAGTAGGCATTACTATTTAGAATCAGAAAGCTACAATGTAAAAAGACAATCGGAAAAATACAGTTGAAAAGAGACATTGATAGTAGGCATTACTATTTAGAATCAGAAATGGAGCATGAAAAAGACAATCGGAAAAATACAGTTGAAAGAGACATTGATAGTAGGCATTACTATTTAGAATCAGAAATGGGCAATGAAAAAAAGACAATCGGAAAAAATACAGTTGAAAAAGAGACATTGATGATAGTAGGCATTACTATTTAGAATCAGAAATGGGCAATGAAAAGACAATCAGAAAAATACAGTTGAAAAGAGACATTGATAGTAGGCATTACTATTGAGAATCAGAAAGCTACAATGAAAAAAAGACAATCGGAAAAATACAGTTGAAAGAGACATTGATAGTAGATACTATTTAGAATCAGAAATGGGCAATGAAAAGACAATCAAGGAAAAATACAGTTGAAAGAGACATTGATAGTAGGCATTACTATTTAGAATCAGAAAGCTACAATGAAAAGACAATCGGAAAAATACAGTTGAGAAAGAGACATTGATAGTGAGCATTACTATTTAGAATCAGAAAGCTACAATGAAAAAAGACAATCGGAAAAATACAAGTTGAAAAGAGACATTGATAGGCAGTACTATTTAGAATCAGAAATGGGCAATGAAAAGACAATCGGAAAAATACAGTTGAAAAGAGACATTGATAGTAAACTTGCATTACTATTTAGAATCAGAAATGGGCAATGAAAAAGACAATCGGAAAAATACAGTTGAAAAGAGACATTGATAGTAGGCATTCACCTATTTAGAATCTGAAATGGGCAATGAAAAAAGACAATCGGAAAAATACAGTTGAAAAGAGACATTGATAGTAGGCATTACTATTTAGAATCAGAAAGCTACAATGAAAAAAGACAATCGGAAAAATACAGTTGAAAAGAGACATTGATAGTAGGCATTACTATTTAGAATCAGAAATGGGCAATGAAAAATGACAATCGGAAAAATACAGTTGAAAAGAGACATTAGTAGTAGGCATTACTATTTAGAATCAGAAATAGACGTAGAAAAAGACAATCGGAAAAATACAGTTGAAAAGAGACATTGATAGTGACGACTATTTACAGAATCAGAAAGCTACAATGAAAAGACAATCGGAAAAATGCAGTTGAAAGAAGCATTGATAGTAGGCATTACTATTTAGAATCCAAGAAATGGAGCAATGAAAAAGACAATCGGAAAAAATACAGTTGAAAAAGACATTGATAGTAGGCATTACTATTTAGAATCAGAAAGCTACAATGTAAAAAGACAATCGGAAAAATACAGTTGAAAAGAGACATTAGTAGTAGGCATTACTATTTAGAATCAGAAATGGGCAATGAAAAAAAGACAATCGGAAAAATACAGTTGAAAAGAGACATTGATAGTAGGCATTACTATTTAGAATCAGAAAGCTACAATGAAAAAAGACAATCGGAAAAATACAGTTGAAAAAGAGACATTGATAGTAGGCATTACTATTTAGAATCAGAAATGGGCAATGAAAAATGACAATCGGAAAAATACGAAGTTGAAAAGACATTGATAGTAGGCATTACTATTTAGAATCAGAAAGCTACAATGAAAAAAGACAATCGGAAAAATGCAGTTGAAAAGAGACATTGATAGTAGGCATTACTATTTAGAACAAATAGACAATGAAAAAAGACAATCGGAAAAATACAGTTGAAAAGACATTGATAGTAGGCATTACTATTTAGAATCAGAAAGCTACAATGTAAAAAGACAATCGGAAAAATACAGTTGAAAAGAGATTGATAGTAGGCATTACTATTTAGAATCAGAAATGGGCAATGAAAAAAGAATAATCGGAAAAATACAGTTGAAAGAGACATTGATAGTAGGCATTACTATTTAGAATCAGAAATGGGCAATGAAAAAGACAATCAAAAGAGCAGTTGAAAAGGAAGACATTGATAGTAGGCATTACTATTTAGAATCAGAAATGGGCAATGAAAAAGACAATCAGAAAAATACAGTTGAAAAAGAGACATTGATAGTAGGCATTACTATTGAGAATCAGAAAGCCACAATGAAAAAAGACAATCGGAAAAATACAGTTGAAAAGAGACATTGATAGTAGGCCATTTAGAATCAGAAATGGGCAATGAAAAAAGACAATCGGAAAATACAGTTGAAAAGAGACATTGATAGTAGGCATTACTATTTAGAATCAGAAAGCTACAATGAAAAAGACAATCGGAAAAATACAGTTGAAAAGAGACATTGATAGTAGGCATTACTATTTAGAATCAGAAAAAGCTACAATGAAAAGACAATTGGAAAATATAAAGTTGAAAAGAGACATTGATAGTAGGCAGTACTATTTAGGAATCAGAAATGGGTGCCGAAAAAAGACAATCGGAAAAATATGTTGAAAAGAGACATTGATAGTAGGCATTACTATTTAGAATCAGAAATGGGCAATGAAAAAGACAATCGGAAAAATACAGTTGAAAAGAGACATTGGATAGTAGGTATTACTATTTAGAATCTGAAATGGGCAATGAAAAAAGACAATCGGAAAAATACAGTTGAAAAGAGACATTGATAGTAGGCATTACTATTTAGAATCAGAAAGCTACAATGAAAAAAGACAATCGGAAAAATACAGTTGAAAAGAGACATTGATAGTAGGCATTACTATTTAGAATCAGAAAGCTACAATGAAAAAAGACAATCGGAAAAATACAGTTGAAAAAGAGACATTGATAGTAGGCATTACTATTTAGAATCAGAAAGCAACAATGAAAAAAGACAATCGGAAAAAATACAGTTGAAAAGAGACATTGATAGTAGGCATTACTATTTAGGAATCGAAATGCGCAATGAAAAAAGACAATCGGAAAAATACAGTTGAAAAGAGACATTGATAGTAGGCATTACTATTTAGAATCAGAAAGCTACAATGAAAAAAGACAATCGGAAAAATACAGTTGAAAAGAGACATTGATAGTAGGCATTACTATTTAGAATCAGAAAGCTACAATGAAAAAAGACAATCGGAAAAATACAGTTGAAAAGAGACATTGATAGTAGGCATTACTATTTAGAATCAGAAATGGGCAATGAAAAAAGACAATCGGAAAAAATACAGTTGAAAAGAGACATTGATAGTAGGCATTACTATTTAGAATCAGAAAGTTACAATGAAAAAAGACAATCGGAAAAATACAATTGAAAAGAGACATTGATAGTAGGCATTACTATTTAGAATCAGAAAGCTACAATGAAAAAAGACAATCGGAAAAATACAGTTGAAAAGAGACATTGATAGTAGGTATTACTATTTAGAATCAGAAATGGGCAATGAAAAAAGACAATCGAAAAAATACAGTTGAAAAGAGACATTGATAGTAGGCATTACTATTTAGAATCAGAAATGGGCAATGAAAAAAGACAATCGGAAAAATACAGTTGAAAAGAGACATTGATAATAGGCATTATTATTTAGAATCAGAAATGGGCAATGAAAAAAGACAATCGGAAAATACAGTTGAAAAGAGACATTGGATAGTAGGCATTACTATTTAGAATCAGAAATGGGCAATGAAAAAACACAATCGGAAAAATACAGTTGAAAAGAGACATTGATAGTAGGCATTACTATTTAGAATCGAAAGCTACAATGAAAAAAGACAATCGGAAAAATACAGTTTGAAAAAGAAGACATTGATAGTGAGGCATTACTATTTAGAATCAGAAATGGGCAATGAAAAAAGACAATCGGAAAAATACAGTTGAAAGAGACATTGATAGTAAGGCATTACTGTTTAGAATCAGAAAGCTACAATGAAAAGACAATCGGAAAAATACAGTTGAAAAGGAACATTTGATAGTAGGCATTACTATTTAAGGAATCCAAAGCTACAATGAAAAAAGACAATCGGAAAAATACAGTTGAAAAGAGACATTGATAGTAGGCATTACTATTTAGAATCAGAAATGGGCAATGAAAAAAGACAATCGGAAAAATACAGTTGAAAAGAGACATTGATAGTAGGCATTACTATTTAGAATCAGAGAAGCTACAATGAAAAAAGACAATCGGAAAAATACAGTTGAAAAGAGACATTGATAGTAGGCATTACTATTTAGAATCAGAAATGGGCAATGAAAAGACAATCGGAAAAATACAGTTGAAAAGAGACATTGATAGTAGGCATTACTATTTAGAATCTGAAATGGGCAATGAAAAAGACAATCGGAAAAATACAGTTGAAAAGAGACATTGATAGTAGGCATTACTATTTAGAATCAGAAAGCTACAATGAAAAAGACAATCGGAAAAATACAGTTGAAAAGAGACATTGATAGTAGGCATTACTATTTAGAATCAGAAATGGGCAATGAAAAAAGACAATCGGAAAAATACAGTTGAAAAGAGACATTGATAGTAGGCATTACTATTTAGAATCAGAAAACAACAATGAAAAAAGACAATCGGAAAAATACAAGTTGAAAAGAGACATTGATAGTAGGCATTACTATTTAGAATAAGGCAATGAAAAAAAGACAATCGGAAAAATACAGTTGAAAAGAGACATTGATAGTAGGCATTACTATTTAGAATCAGAAAGCTACAATGAAAAGACAATCGGAAAAATACAGTTGAAAAGAGACATTGATAGTGAGCATTACTATTTAGAATCGAAAGCTACAATGAAAAAAGACCGTCGGAAAAATACAGTTGAAGAGACGGTGATAGTGAGCATTACTATTTAGAATCAGAAATGGGCAATGAAAAAGACAATCGGAAAAATACGGTTGAAAAGAGACATTGATAGTAGGCATTACTATTTAGAATCTGAAATGGGCAATGAAAAAAGACAATCGGAAAAATACAGTTGAAAAGGGCAATTGATAGCAAGTAGGCATTACTATTTAGAATCAGAAAGCTACAATGAAAAAAAGACAATCGGAAAAATACAGTTGAAAAGAGACATTGATAGTAGGCATTACTATTTAGAATCAGAAAGCTACAATGAAAAAAGACAATCGGAAAAATACAGTTGAAAAGAGACATTGATAGTAGGCATTACTATTTAGAATCAGAAAGCAACAATGAAAAAAGACAATCGGAAAAATACAGTTGAAAAGAGACATTGATAATAGGCATTACTATTTAGAATCAGAAATGGAGGCAAGAAAAAAGACAATCGGAAAAATACAGTTGAAAAGAGACATTGATAGTAGGCATTGCTATTTAGAATCAGAAATGGGCAAGTGAAAAAGACAATCAGGGAAAAATACAGTTGAATAGAGACATTGATAGTAGGCATTACTATTTAGAATCAGAAAGCTACAATGAAAAAAGACAATCGGAAAAATACAGTTGAAAAGAGACATTGATAGTAGGCATTACTATTTAGAATCAGAAATGGGCAATGAAAAAAGACAATCGGAAAAATACAGTTGAAAGAGACATTGATAGTAGGCATTACTATTTAGAATCAGAAAGCTACAATGAAAAAAGACAATCGGAAAAATACAGTTGAAAAGAGACATTGATAGTAGGCATTACTATTTAGAATCAGAAAGCTACAATGAAAAAAGACAATCGGAAAAATACAGTTGAAAAGAGACATTGATAGTAGGCATTACTATTTAGAATCAGAAATGGGCAATGAAAAAAGACAATCGGCAAAATACAGTTGAAAAGAGACATTGATAGTAGGCATTACTATTTAGAATCAGAAAGCTACAATGAAAAAAGACAATCGGAAAAATACAGTTGAAAAGAGACATTGATAGTAGGCATTACTATTTAGAATCAGAAATGGGCAATGAAAAAAGACAATCGGAAAAATACAGTTGAAAAGAGACATTGATAGTAGGCATTACTATTTAGAATCAGAAATGGGCAATGAAAAAAGACAATCGGAAAAATACAGTTGAAAAGAGACATTGATAGTAGGCATTACTATTTAGAATCAGAAATGGGCAATGAAAAAAGACAATCAGAAAAATACAGTTGAAAAGAGACATTGATAGTAGGCATTACTATTTAGAATCAGAAAGCTACAATGAAAAAAGACAATCGGAAAATACAGTTGAAAAGAGACATTGATAGTAGGCATTACTATTTAGAATCAGAAATGGGCAATGAAAAAAGACAATCGGAAAAATACAGTTGAAAAGAGACATTGATAGTAGGCATTACTATTTAGAATCAGAAAGCTACAATGAAAAAAGACAATCGGAAAAATACAGTTGAAAAGAGACATTGATAGTAGGCATTACTATTTAGAATCAGAAAGCTACAATGAAAAAAGACAATCGGAAAAATACAGTTGAAAAGAGACATTGATAGTAGGCATTACTATTTAGAATCAGAAAGCTACAATGAAAAAAGACAATCGGAAAAATACAGTTGAAAAGAGACATTGATAGTAGGCATTACTATTTAGAATCAGAAATGGGCAATGAAAAAAGACAATCGGAAAAATACAGTTGAAAAGAGACATTGATAGTAGGCTATTACTATTTAGAATCAGAAATGGGCAATGAAAAAAGACAATCGGAAAAATACAGTTGAAAAGAGACATTGATAGTAGGCATTACTATTTAGAATCAGAAATGGGCAATGAAAAAAGACAATCGGAAAAATACAGTTGAAAAGAGACATTGATAGTAGGCATTACTATTTAGAATCAGAAATGGGCAATGAAAAAAGACAATCGGAAAAATACAGTTGAAAAGAGACATTGATAGTAGGCATTACTATTTAGAATCAGAAAGCTACAATGAAAAAAGACAATCGGAAAAATACAGTTGAAAAGAGACATTGATAGTAGGCATTACTATTTAGAATCAGAAAGCTACAATGAAAAAAGACAATCGGAAAAATACAGTTGAAAGAGTCATTGAAAGTAGGCATTACTATTTAGAATCAGAAATGGGCAATGAAAAAAGACAATCGGAAAAATACAGTTGAAAAGAGACATTGATAGTAGGCATTACTATTTAGAATCAGAAATGGGCAATGAAAAAAGACAATCGGAAAAATACAGTTGAAAAGAGACATTGATAGTAGGCATTACTATTTAGAATCAGAAAGCTACAATGAAAAAAGACAATCGGAAAAATACAGTTGAAAAGAGACATTGATAGTAGGCATTACTATTTAGAATCAGAAATGGGCAATGAAAAAAGACAATCGGAAAAATACAGTTGAAAAGAGACATTGATAGTAGGCATTACTATTTAGAATCAGAAATGGGCAATGAAAAAAGACAATCGGAAAAATACAGTTGAAAAGAGACATTGATAGTAGGCATTACTATTTAGAATCAGAAAGCTACAATGAAAAAAGACAATCGGAAAAATACAGTTGAAAAGAGACATTGATAGTAGGCATTACTATTTAGAATCAGAAAGCTACAATGAAAAAAGACAATCGGAAAAATACAGTTGAAAAGAGACATTGATAGTAGGCATTGCTATTTAGAATCAGAAAGCAACAATGAAAAAAGACAATCGGAAAAATACAGTTGAAAAGAGACATTGATAGTAGGCATTACTATTTAGAATCAGAAAGCTACAATGAAAAAAGAAAATCGGAAAAATACAGTTGAAAAGAGACATTGATAGTAGGCATTACTATTTAGAATCAGAAATGGGCAATGAAAAAAGACAATCGGAAAAATACAGTTGAAAAGAGACATTGATAGTAGGCATTACTATTTAAAATCAGAAAGCTACAATGAAAAAAGACAATCGGAAAAATACAGTTGAAAAGAGACATTGATAGTAGGCATTACTATTTAGAATCAGAAATGGGCAATGAAAAAAGACAATCGGAAAAATACAGTTGAAAAGAGACATTGATAGTAGGCATTACTATTTAGAATCAGAAATGGGCAATGAAAAAAGACAATCGGAAAAATACAGTTGAAAAGAGACATTGATAGTAGGCATTACTATTTAGAATCAGAAAGCTACAATGAAAAAAGACAATCGGAAAAATACAGTTGAAAAGAGACATTGATAGTAAGCATTACTATTTAGAATAAGAAATGGGCAATGAAAAAAGACAATCGGAAAAATACAGTTGAAAAGAGACATTGATAGTAGGCATTACTATTTAGAATCAGAAAGCTACAATGAAAAAAGACAATCGGAAAAATACAGTTGAAAAGAGACATTGATAGTAGGCATTACTATTTAGAATCAGAAATGGGCAATGAAAAAAGACAATCGGAAAAATACAGTTGAAAAGAGACATTGATAGTAGGCATTACTATTTAGAATCAGAAAGCTACAATGAAAAAAGACAATCGGAAAAATACAGTTGAAAAGAGACATTGATAGTAGGCATTACTATTTAGAATCAGAAATGGGCAATGAAAAAAGACAATCGGAAAAATACAGTTGAAAAGAGACATTGATAGTAGGCATTACTATTTAGAATCAGAAATCTACAATGAAAAAAGTCAATCGGAAAAATACAGTTGAAAAGAGACATTGATAGTAGGCATTACTATTTAGAATCAGAAATGGGCAATGAAAAAAGACAATCGGAAAAATACAGTTGAAAAGAGACATTGATAGTAGGCATTACTATTTAGAATCAGAAATGGGCAATGAAAAAAGACAATCGGAAAAATACAGTTGAAAAGAGACATTGATAGTAGGCATTACTATTTAGAATCAGAAATGGGCAATGAAAAAAGACAATCGGAAAAATACAGTTGAAAAGAGACATTGATAGTAGGCATTACTATTTAGAATCAGAAAGCTACAATGAAAAAAGACAATCGGAAAAATACAGTTGAAAAGAGACATTGATAGTAGGCATTACTATTTAGAATCAGAAAGCTACAATGAAAAAAGACAATCGGAAAAATACAGTTGAAAAGAGACATTGATAGTAGGCATTACTATTTAGAATCAGAAAGCTACAATGAAAAAAGACAATCGGAAAAATACAGTCGAAAAGAGACATTGATAGTAGGCATTACTATTTAGAATCAGAAATGGGCAATGAAAAAAGACAATCGGAAAAATACAGTTGAAAAGAGACATTGATAGTAGGCTATTACTATTTAGAATCAGAAATGGGCAATGAAAAAAGACAATCGGAAAAATGCAGTTGAAAAGAGACATTGATAGTAGGCATTACTATTTAGAATCAGAAATGGGCAATGAAAAAAGACAATCGGAAAAATACAGTTGAAAAGAGACATTGATAGTAGGCATTACTATTTAGAATCAGAAAGCAACAATGAAAAAAGACAATCGGAAAAATACAGTTGAAAAGAGACATTGATAGTAGGCATTACTATTTAGAATCAGAAATGGGCAATGAAAAAAGACAATCGGAAAAATACAGTTGAAAAGAGACATTGATAGTAGGCATTACTATTTAGAATCAGAAAGCTACAATGAAAAAAGACAATCGGAAAAATACAGTTGAAAAGAGACATTGATAGTAGGCATTACTATTTAGAATCAGAAAGCTACAATGAAAAAAGACAATCGGAAAAATACAGTTGAAAAGAGACATTGATAGTAGGCATTACTATTTAGAATCAGAAATGGGCAATGAAAAAAGACAATCGGAAAAATACAGTTGAAAAGAGACATTGATAGTAGGCATTACTATTTAGAATCTGAAATGGGCAATGAAAAAAGACAATCGGAAAAATACAGTTGAAAAGAGACATTGATAGTAGGCATTACTATTTAGAATCAGAAAGCTACAATGAAAAAAGACAATCAGAAAAATACAGTTGAAAAGAGACATTGATAGTAGGCATTACTATTTAGAATCAGAAATGGGCAATGAAAAAAGACAATCAGAAAAATACAGTTGAAAAGAGACATTGATAGTAGGCATTACTATTTAGAATCAGAAAGCTACAATGAAAAAAGACAATCGGAAAAATACAGTTGAAAAGAGACATTGATAGTAGGCATTACTATTTAGAATCAGAAAGCTACAATGAAAAAAGACAATCGGAAAAATACAGTTGAAAAGAGACATTGATAGTAGGCATTACTATTTAGAATCAGAAAGCTACAATGAAAAAAGACAATCGGAAAAATACAGTTGAAAAGAGACATTGATAGTAGGCATTACTATTTAGAATCAGAAAGCTACAATGAAAAAAGACAATCGGAAAAATACAGTTGAAAAGAGACATTGATAGTAGGCATTACTATTTAGAATCAGAAATGGGCAATGAAAAATGACAATCGGAAAAATACAGTTGAAAAGAGACATTGATAGTAGGCATTACTATTTAGAATCAGAAATGGGCAATGAAAAAAGACAATCGGAAAAATACAGTTGAAAAGAGACATTGATAGTAGGCATTACTATTTAGAATCAGAAAGCTACAATGAAAAAAGACAATCGGAAAAATACAGTTGAAAAGAGACATTGATAGTAGGCATTACTATTTAGAATCAGAAAGCTACAATGAAAAAAGACAATCGGAAAAATACAGTTGAAAGAGTCATTGAAAGTAGGCATTACTATTTAGAATCAGAAATGGGCAATGAAAAAAGACAATCGGAAAAATACAGTTGAAAAGAGACATTGATAGTAGGCATTACTATTTAGAATCAGAAAGCTACAATGAAAAAAGACAATCGGAAAAATACAGTTGAAAAGAGACATTGATAGTAGGCATTACTATTTAGAATCAGAAATGGGCAATGAAAAAAGACAATCGGAAAAATACAGTTGAAAAGAGACATTGATAGTAGGCATTACTATTTAGAATCAGAAATGGGCAATGAAAAAAGACAATCGGAAAAATACAGTTGAAAAGAGACATTGATAGTAGGCATTACTATTTAGAATCAGAAAGCTACAATGAAAAAAGACAATCGGAAAAATACAGTTGAAAAGAGACATTGATAGTAGGCATTACTATTTAGAATCAGAAAGCTACAATGAAAAAAGACAATCGGAAAAATACAGTTGAAAAGAGACATTGATAGTAGGCATTGCTATTTAGAATCAGAAAGCAACAATGAAAAAAGACAATCGGAAAAATACAGTTGAAAAGAGACATTGATAGTAGGCATTACTATTTAGAATCAGAAAGCTACAATGAAAAAAGAAAATCGGAAAAATACAGTTGAAAAGAGACATTGATAGTAGGCATTACTATTTAGAATCAGAAATGGGCAATGAAAAAAGACAATCGGAAAAATACAGTTGAAAAGAGACATTGATAGTAGGCATTACTATTTAAAATCAGAAAGCTACAATGAAAAAAGACAATCGGAAAAATACAGTTGAAAAGAGACATTGATAGTAGGCATTACTATTTAGAATCAGAAATGGGCAATGAAAAAAGACAATCGGAAAAATACAGTTGAAAAGAGACATTGATAGTAGGCATTACTATTTAGAATCAGAAAGCTACAATGAAAAAAGACAATCGGAAAAATACAGTTGAAAAGAGACATTGATAGTAGGCATTACTATTTAGAATCAGAAAGCTACAATGAAAAAAGACAATCGGAAAAATACAGTTGAAAAAGACATTGATAGTAAGCATTACTATTTAGAATAAGAAATGGGCAATGAAAAAAGACAATCGGAAAAATACAGTTGAAAAGAGACATTGATAGTAGGCATTACTATTTAGAATCAGAAAGCTACAATGAAAAAAGACAATCGGAAAAATACAGTTGAAAAGAGACATTGATAGTAGGCATTACTATTTAGAATCAGAAAGCTACAATGAAAAAAGACAATCGGAAAAATACAGTTGAAAAGAGACATTGATAGTAGGCATTACTATTTAGAATCAGAAAGCTACAATGAAAAAAGACAATCGGAAAAATACAGTTGAAAAGAGACATTGATAGTAGGCATTACTATTTAGAATCAGAAATGGGCAATGAAAAAAGACAATCGGAAAAATACAGTTGAAAAGAGACATTGATAGTAGGCATTACTATTTAGAATCAGAAATCTACAATGAAAAAAGTCAGTCGGAAAAATACAGTTGAAAAGAGACATTGATAGTAGGCATTACTATTTAGAATCAGAAATGGGCAATGAAAAAAGACAATCGGAAAAATACAGTTGAAAAGAGACATTGATAGTAGGCATTACTATTTAGAATCAGAAATGGGCAATGAAAAAAGACAATCGGAAAAATACAGTTGAAAAGAGACATTGATAGTAGGCATTACTATTTAGAATCAGAAATGGGCAATGAAAAAAGACAATCGGAAAAATACAGTTGAAAAGAGACATTGATAGTAGGCATTACTATTTAGAATCAGAAATGGGCAATGAAAAAAGACAATCGGAAAAATACAGTTGAAAAGAGACATTGATAGTAGGCATTACTATTTAGAATCAGAAAGCTACAATGAAAAAAGACAATCGGAAAAATACAGTTGAAAAGAGACATTGATAGTAGGCATTACTATTTAGAATCAGAAAGCTACAATGAAAAAAGACAATCGGAAAAATACAGTTGAAAAGAGACATTGATAGTAGGCATTACTATTTAGAATCAGAAATGGGCAATGAAAAAAGACAATCGGAAAAATACAGTTGAAAAGAGACATTGATAGTAGGCTATTACTATTTAGAATCAGAAATGAAAGACGTGAAAAAAGACAATCGGAAAAATGCAGTTGAAAAGAGACATTGATGGTAAGCCTTACTATTTAGAATCAGAAATGGGCAATGAAAAAGAACAATCGGAAAAATACATTTGAAAAGAGACATTGATAGTAGGCATTACTATTTAGAATCAGAAAGCTACAATGAAAAAAGACAATCGGAAAAATACAGTTGAAAAGAGACATTGATAGTAGGCATTACTATTTAGAATTAAATGGGCAATGAAAAAAGAACAATCGGAAAAATACAGTTGAAAAGAGACATTGATAGTAGGCTGCATTTAGAATCAGAAATGGGCAATGAAAAAGAACAATCGGAAAAATACAGTTGAAGAACATTGATAGTAGGCATTACTATTTAGAATCGAAAGCTACAATGAAAAAGACAATCGGAAAAATACAGTTGAAAAGAGACATTGATAGTAGGCATTACTATTTAGAATCAGAAAGCTACAATGAAAAAAGACAATCGGAAAAATACAGTTGAAAGGGCATGGTGATAGGCATTACTGTTAGAATCAGAAAGCTACAATGAAAAAAGACAATCGGAAAAATACAAGTTGAAAAGAGACATTGATGAAAGTAGGCATTACTATTTAGAATCAGAAAGCTACAATGAAAAAAGACAATCGGAAAAATACAGTTGAAAAGAGACATTGATAGTAGGCATTACTATTTAGAATCGAAGCTACAATGAAAAAAGACAATCGGAAAAATACAGTTGAAAAGAGACATTGATAGTAGGCGTTACTATTTAGAATCAGAAAGCTACAATGAAAAAAGACAATCGGAAAAATACAGTTGAAAAGAGACATTGATAGTAGGCATTGCCTGTAGAATCGAAATGGGCAATGAAAAATGACAATCGGAAAAATACAGTTGAAAAGAGACATTGATAGTAGGCATGCTATTTAGAATCAGAAAGCTACAATGAAAAAAGACAATCGGAAAAATACAGTTGAAAAGGAACATTTGATAGTAGGCATTACTATTTAGAATCAGAAAGCTACAATGAAAAAAGACAATCGAAAAAATACAGTGAAAAGAACATTGATAGTAAACGTGCCTACTATTTAGAATCAGAAATGGGCAATGAAAAAGACAATCGGAAAAATACGGTTGAAAGAGACATTGATAGTAGGCATTACTATTTAGAATCAGAAAGCTACAAATGAAAAGACAATCGGAAAAATACGGTTGAAAAAGAGACATTGATGATAGGCATTACTATTTAGAATCAGAAAGCTACAATGAAAAAAGACATTCGGAAAAAATACGGATTGAAAGAGACATTGAAAGTAGGCATTACTATTTAGAATCAGAAATGGGCAATGAAAAAAGACAATCGGAAAAATACAGTTGAAAAGAGGCCCATTGATAGTAGGCATTACTATTTAGAAGATCAGAAATGGGCGTAGAAAAAGACAATCAAGGAAAAAATGCAGTTGAAAAGAGACATTGATAGTAGAGGCATTTACTATTTAGAATCAGAAAGCTACAATGAAAAAAGACAATCGGAAAAATACAGTTGAAAAGAGACATTGATAGTAGGCATTACTATTTAGAATCAGAAAGCTACAATGAAAAAAGACAATCGGAAAAATACAGTTGAAAAGAGACATTGATAGTGGGCGTTACTATTTAGAATCAGAAATGGAAAAGCGTAGAAAAAGACAATCGGAAAAATACGGTTGAAGAGACATTGATAGTAGAGCTTTATTATTATTTGGTCAAGAAATGGGCAATGAAAAAAGACAATCGGAAAAATACAGTTGAAAGGGCAGTGTAGTGACATTACTATTTAGAATCAAGCTACAATGAAAAAAGACAATCGGAAAAATACAGTTGAAAAGAGACATTGATGGTAGGCATTATATTTAGAATCAGAAAGCTACAATGAAAAAAGACAATCGGAAAAATACAGTTGAAAAGAGACATTGATAGTAGGCGTCCTATTTAGAATCCAAGCTACAATAGAAAAAAAAGACAATCGGAAAAATACAGTTGAAAAGAGACATTGATAGTAGGCATTACTATTTAGAATCAAAGCTACAATGAAAAAAAAGACAATCGGAAAAATACAGTTGAAAAGAGACATTGACTGGTAGGCATTACTATTTAGGAGATCGAAATGGGCAATGAAAAGACAATCGGAAAAATACGGTTGAAAAGAGACATTGATAGTAGGCATTACTGTTAGAATCGAAAATGGGCGTGAAAAAGACAATCGAAAATACAGTTGAAAAGAGACATTGATAGTAGGCATGCTATTTAGAATCAGAAATGGGCAATGAAAAAAGACAATCGGAAAAATACAGTTGGAAAAAGACATTGATGAGCATTACTATTTAGACTCAGAAATGGGCAATGAAAAAAGACAATCGGAAAAATACAGTTGAAAAGAGACATTGATAGTAGGCATTACTATTTAAATCAGAAAGCTACAATGAAAAAAGACAATCGGAAAAATACAGTTGAAAAGAGACATTGATAGTAGGCATTGCTATTTATGAGATAAAGCTACAATGAAAAAGACAATTGGAAAAATACAGTTGAAAAGAGACATTGATAGTAGGCATTATTTTTTAGAATCAGAAAGCTACAATAGAAAAAGACAATCGGAAAAATACAGTTGAAAAGAGACCTTGATAGTAGGCATTACTATTTAGAATCAGAAATGGGCAATGAAAAGACAATCGGAAAAATACGGTTGAAAAGAGAGACATTGATAGTAGGCATTACTATTTAGAATCAGAAAGCTACAATGAAAAAAGACAATCGGAAAAATACAGTTGAAAAGAGACATTGATAGTAGGCATTAATGTTTAGAATCAGAAATGGGCAATGAAAAAGACAATCAACGGAAAAATACGGTTGAAAAGAGACATTGATAGTAGGCATTACTATTTAGAATCAGAAATGGGCAATGAAAAAAGACAATCGGAAAAATACGGTTGAAAGAGACATTGATAGTAGGCATTACTATTTAGAATCAGAAAGCTACAATGAAAAAAGACAATCGGAAAAATACAGTTGAAAAGAGACATTGATGATAGGCATTACTATTCAGAATCAAAATGGGCAATGAAAAAGACAATCGGAAAAATACAGTTGAAAAAGGAGACATTGATAGTAGGCATTACTATTTAGAATCAGAAATGGGCAATGAAAAAGAACAATCGGAAAAATACAGTTGAAAAGAGACATTGATGGTAAGAAGCATTACTATTTAGAATCAAAGCTTCCACAATGAAAAAAGACAATCGGAAAAATACAGTTGAAAAGACATTGATAGTAGGCATTACTATTTAGAATCAGAAAGCTACAATGAAAAGACAATCAGAAAAATACAGTTGAAAAGAGACATTGATAGTAGGCATTACTATTTAGAATCATAGAACAGGCAATGAAAAAAGACAATCCGGAAAATACAGTTGAAAAGAGACATTGATAGTAGGCATTGCTATTAAGAATCGAAAGCTACAATGAGAAAAGACAATCCGGAAAAATGAGTTGAAGAGACATTGATAGTAGGCATTCCTATTTAGAATCAGCTACAATGAAAAAAGACAATCGGAAAAATACAGTTGAAAAAGAGACATTGATAGTGAGCATTACTATTTAGAATCGAGAAAACTACAATGAAAAAAGACAATCGGAAAAATACAGTTGAAAAGACATTGATAGTAGGCATTACTATTTAAAGAATCAGAAAGCTACAATGAAAAAAGACAATCGGAAAAATACAGTTAAAAGGAACATTGATAGTAGGCATTACTATTTTAGAATCAGAAATGGGCAATGAAAAAAGACAATCGGAAAAATACAGTTGAAAAGGAGACATTGATAGTAGGCATTACTATTTAAAATCAGAAAGCTACAATGAAAAAAGACAATCGGAAAAATACAGTTGAAAAGAGACATTGATAGTAGGCATTACTATTTAGAATCAGAAATGGGCAATGAAAAAAGACAATCGGAAAAATACAGTTGAAAAGAGACATTGATAGTAGGCATTACTATTTAGAATCAGAAAGCTACAATGAAAAAAGACAATCGGAAAAATACAGTTGAAAAGAGACATTGATAGTAGGCATTACTATTTAGAATCAGAAAGCTACAATGAAAAAAGACAATCGGAAAAATACAGTTGAAAAGAGACATTGATAGTAGGCATTACTATTTAGAATCAGAAATGGGCAATGAAAAAAGACAATCGGAAAAATACAGTTGAAAAGAGACATTGATAGTAGGCATTACTATTTAGAATCAGAAAGCTACAATGAAAAAAGACAATCGGAAAAATACAGTTGAAAAGAGACATTGATAGTAGGCATTACTATTTAGAATCAGAAAGCTACAATGAAAAAAGACAATCGGAAAAATACAGTTGAAAAGAGACATTGATAGTAGTCATTACTATTTAGAATCAGAACTGGGCAATGAAAAAAGACAATCGGAAAAATACAGTTGAAAAGAGACATTGATAGTAGGTATTACTATTTGAATCACAGAAAGCTACAATGAAAAAGACAACTGGAAAAATACAGTTGAAAAGAGACATTGATAGGCATTACTATTTAGAATCAGAAAGCTACAATGAAAAAAGACAATCGGAAAAATACAGTTGAAAAGAGACATTGATAGTAAAATATTACTATTTAGAATCAGAAAGCTACAATGAAAAAGACAATCGGAAAAATACAGTTGAAAGAGACATTGATAGTAGGCATTACAATTTAGAATCAGAAAGCTACAATGAAAAAAGACAATCGGAAAAATACAGTTGAAAAGAGACATTGATAGGCATTACTATTTAGAATCAGAAAGCTACAATGAAAAAAAGAATGGAAAAAAATACAGTTGAAAAGAGACATTGATAGTAGTCAATATTTAGAATCAGAAATGGGCAATGAAAAAAAGACAATCGGAAAAATACAGTTGAAAAGAGACATTGATAGTAGGCATTATTTAGAAACAGAAAGCTACAATGAAAAAGACAATCGGAAAAATACAGTTGAAAAGAGACATTGATAGTAGGTATTACTATTTAGAATCAGAAATGGGCAATGAAAAAAAAGACAATCGGAAAAATAGTTACAGTTGAAAAGAGACATTGATAGTAGGTATTACTATTTAGAATCAGAAAGCTACAATGAAAAAAGACAATCGGAAAATACAGTTGAAAAGAGACATTGATAGTGGCATTACTATTTAGAACTCAGAAAGCTACAATGAAAAAGACAATCGGAAAAATACAGCGAAAGAGACATTGATAGTAGGCATTACTATTTAGAATCAGAAAGCTACAATGAAAAAGACAATCGGAAAATACAGTTGAAAAGAGACATTGATAGTAGGTATTACTATTTAGAATTGGTGAAAGCTACAATGAAAAAGACAATCGGAAAAATACAGTTGAAAAGAGACATTGATAGTAGGCATTACTATTTAGAATCAGAAATGGCAATGAAAAAGGGACAATCGGAAAAAAAGTACAGTTGAAAAGAGACATTGATAGTAGGCATTACTATTTAGATTCAGAAAGCTACAATGAAAAAAGACAATCGGAAAAATACAGTTGAAAAGAGACATTGATAGTAGTAAGTATTACTATTTAGAATCAGAAAGCATACTGAAAAAAGACAATCGAAAAATACAGTTGAAAAGAGACCTTGATAGTAGGTACTACTATTTAGAATCAGAAAGCTACAAAGAAAATAGACAATCGGAAAATACAGTTGAAAAGAGACATTACTGATAGTAGGCATTACTAATGAATCAGAAAGCTACAATGAAAAAAGACAATCGGAAAAATACAGTTGAAAAGAGACATTGATAGTAGGCATTACTATTTAGAATCAGAAAAGCTACAATGAAAAAGAACGGAAAAATATATTGAAAAGAGACATTGATAGGCATTACTATTTAGAATCAGAAAGCTACAATGAAAAAAGACAATCGGAAAAATACAGTTGAAAAGAGACCTTGATAGTGAACATTTAGAAGACAATCGGAAGAAACAGTGAGACATTGAGGTAGGCATTACTTATTTAGAATCAGAAAGCTACAATGAAAAAAGACAATCGGAAAATACAGTTGAAAAGAGACATTGATTGTAGGCATTTACTATTTAGAATCAGAAATGTTAAATGAAAAAAGACAATCGGAAAAATTCAGTTGAAAAGAGACATTGATAGTAGGCATTACTATTTAGAATCAGAAAGCTACAATGAAAAAAGACAATCGGAAAAATACAGTTGAAAAGAGACATTGATAGTAGGCATTACTATTTAGAATCAGAAATGGGCAATGAAAAAAGACAATCGGAAAAATACAGTTGAAAAGAGACATTGATAGTAGGCATTACTATTTAGAATCAGAAATGGGCAATGAAAAAAGACAATCGGAAAAATACAGTTGAAAAGAGACATTGATAGTAGGCATTACTATTTAGAATCAGAAAGCTACAATGAAAAAAGACAATCGGAAAAATACAGTTGAAAAGAGACATTGATAGTAGGCATTACTATTTAGAATCAGAAAGCTACAATGAAAAAAGACAATCGGAAAAATACAGTTGAAAAGAGACATTGATAGTAGGCATTACTATTTAGAATCAGAAAGCTACAATGAAAAAAGACAATCGGAAAAATACAGTTGAAAAGAGACATTGATAGTAGGCATTACTATTTCGAATCAGAAAGCTACAATGAAAAAAGACAATCGGAAAAATACAGTTGAAAAGAGACATTGATAGTAGGCATTACTATTTAGAATCAGAAATGGGCAATGAAAAAAGACAATCGGAAAAATACAGTTGAAAAGAGACATTGATAGTAGGCATTACTATTTAGAATCAGAAAGCTACAATGAAAAAAGACAATCGGAAAAATACAGTTGAAAAGAGACATTGATAGTAGGCATTACTATTTAGAATCAGAAAGCTACAATGAAAAAAAAATCGGAAAAATACAGTTGAAAAGAGACATTGATAGTAGGCATTACTATTTAGAATCAGAAATGGGCAATGAAAAAAGACAATCGGAAAAATACAGTTGAAAAGAGACATTGATAGTAGGCATTACTATTTAGAATCAGAAAGCTACAATGAAAAAAGACAATCGGAAAAATACAGTTGAAAAGAGACATTGATAGTAGGCATTACTATTTAGAATCAGAAAGCTACAATGAAAAAAGACAATCGGAAAAATACAGTTGAAAAGAGACATTGATAGTAGGCATTACTATTTAGAATCAGAAAGCTACAATGAAAAAAGACAATCGGAAAAATACAGTTGAAAAGAGACATTGATAGTAGGCATTACTATTTAGAATCAGAAAGCTACAATGAAAAAAGACAATCGGAAAAATACAGTTGAAAAGAGACATTGATAGTAGGCATTACTATTTAGAATCAGAAAGCTACAATGAAAAAAGACAATCGGAAAAATACAGTTGAAAAGAGACATTGATAGTAGGCATTACTATTTAGAATCAGAAATGGGCAATGAAAAAAGACAATCGGAAAAATACATTTGAAAAGAGACATTGATAGTAGGCATTACTATTTAGAATCAGAAAGCTACAATGAAAAAAGACAATCGAAAAAATACAGTTGAAAAGAGACATTGATAGTAGGCATTACTATTTAGAATCAGAAAGCTACAATGAAAAAAGACAATCGGAAAAATACAGTTGAAAAGAGACATTGATAGTAGGCATTACTATTTAGAATCAGAAATGGGCAATGAAAAAAGACAATCGGAAAAATACAGTTGAAAAGAGACATTGATAGTAGGCATTACTATTTAGAATCAGAAATGGGCAATGAAAAAAGACAATCGGAAAAATACAGTTGAAAAGAGACATTGATAGTAGGCATTACTATTTAGAATCAGAAAGCAACAATGAAAAAAGACAATCGGAAAAATACAGTTGAAAAGAGACATTGATAGTAGGCATTACTATTTAGAATCAGAAATGGGCAATGAAAAAAGACAATCGGAAAAATACAGTTGAAAAGAGACATTGATAGTAGGCATTACTATTTAGAATCAGAAAGCTACAATGAAAAAAGACAATCGGAAAAATACAGTTGGAAAGAGACATTGATAGTAGGCATTACTATTTAGAATCAGAAAGCTACAATGCAAAAAGACAATCGGAAAAATACAGTTGAAAAGAGACATTGATAGTAGGCATTACTATTTAGAATCAGAAATGGGCAATGAAAAAAGACAATCGGAAAAATACAGTTGAAAAGAGACATTGATAGTAGGCATTACTATTTAGAATCAGAAAGCAACAATGAAAAAAGACAATCGAAAAATACAGTTGAAAAGAGACATTGATAGTAGGCATTACTATTTAAAATCAGAAAGGGACAATTGAAAAAAACACAATTGAATGAGACAGTGATAACAAACATTGCTACTTTGAATTAGAAAGAGCCAATAGAAAAGCTGATCGAACTATTTTGACAGAGAAATGCGTCGGCGATACCCAAACTCTCATTGGTATAGCATATGCAGCAAACTAGAAATAAGAAATAAGAAAATTAGGTTACAAAGAAAAGAGTACTTAATGTAGTGATGTAATATCAGTCCTTTTATATGGCAGTGAATGCTGGACAATCTCATTAAAGATGAATAGACTTGAGACAGAAAGAATGATAACTTTGTGGGTAACAAAGAAATTTATGATTAAAATAGGAAATATAAAGAAACTTTTAATTAAAAATTAAATTTATGTTGGAAATTAAAATTAAATTAATAAAAACAGATATTTTAACATGTTTATGTATGTACATTTATTTTATTGATACACTATTTTATTTTAATATTAAAATAATGTATACAAGTGTGAAAATTTAAAAGACGTTTTTATTACCGTCTGCTTTTAGAATAATACGATTTCACGGGAAAAAGAAAGAAGGGTTGATTTATTTGTTTACGTTGCCCATATATGGTCTTCTCGTGACTCGTCTGTGGCTAGCCATGCCTAACAGATGCGTAAACAGATTAATTTGCGCGTTTTCGCTAGAGTTAGAGAGAATCCCAGAGAGTTCAACTGTTTTTGGCAATGGACTTTAGAAGCGCGCCTAATAGGCAGAAGCAGCGACGTCATCAGCCCTTCCTCCTTCAACTCACTGGTACATCAAACAGGGAGAGGTCGGATGTCGTTATGGCAACTGAGCTGCAACAAAGGAAGAAGTGTTCAATCTAAGAAAATTCAGTTTTCAGCAAGCTAAAATAATGTTTTTAATATGCCCGTCAGAGTATATAAATTTTAAAAGGCTAAATCAAATTTATATCCTATTGTTAAACCGTTAATGGTCGTTTGAAATTAAAATTATAACAGTTTAGAATAAAATGGAAATATCTTAGTAATACTTTTCTTTTTCACTACTTGTAAATATACAAAAATCACCTTTTTATATATATTTCATATAAAATGCGTTGGAAAATTACCATAGTACTAAAAGAAAACTATCAGTGCAATTTCATGTATTATTTTCATTGTAAATAAATTTTGCTTTTCAAATTTCCATTAACTTCGAGCGTTGTCGTCTGTTTCCTTCGTTGTCTGCTAAAATTCATATCAGACTTGTCTCTTGTTCTTGAAAATGTGCAAGTGTAATTGTTCTTTCCGTTTCCCTCATTTTGTTTTTTTAATGTCATAGCCCATTAAGACGTAGATGATTCCGCCGGCCCACAATTTATAATGAATTGTTCTTTCTTATTGACCTTACAAAAGTTTTGGATTAAGTTCTTAAATTCCTAGGCTAGCTGACAGTCAAGGCTAAACAGCTCAATCTACCCATAGCTACAGGAAGAATAAACAGATTTTCATGGGTGAGTATTTAATGCGATACGAAAACTACAGATGAGGATAGAAATTGAACTCGGTTTTCAGAGAGCCATTTTTATGCAGACAACCTCCGTGCCTCTTCAGTATTAAAATGGGGTTAGAAATTTAACGACAAATCCGATAACCACATAAAGTGAGAAAATCAATCGCATCCGTTTATTCGATTAGGTAAATAATTGTTGGTTGATTTGAAAATAAATCACGTAAGAAAGGCGATTGCGACTGCTTACTAAATAGTATTAACCATTATTGGCACTGTTATTGGGGTATGGATACTTATTGATCACCATCAACTGAGTGGCCTCCCTGATGTAGTGATCAATACATGCATAGATACATAGATACATGCATTTATGGAAAATTAAAAAAATGTTGGTCCTTTATCGTATGGTTCAGAAAAGCATTGACATTTAAATTATGAGTATTTACAATTGCTTCCATTTTATGGTCACAAACGTTATGCAGAAAACACTATGGCTGTAAATGCCATGAAGGAAAGATTATGGTTGTAAATGGCATATTAAAATGGTATGGTTGATCATTTATAATTCAATTCTGATATAAAATGATGAGTGATAAACAAAGTTTTATTGACAAAACAGATAAAAGATATCAGAATTTAAATGTTGAAAACCGCATGTAAAAATATTAAACAGGAAAATGTTATAAAGAATAAAATGTATTATTAAAAGCGTTAGTAACTCACTTACTTATGTACTTATGTAGTTAGTCTCTCATTTCGTGCTTCAAATATTTTGATGTAACTTTTTTTTACTGAACCAAAATTCAAATTTTTTTCTTAAATATATAGCTAAGAAGGTGATCTATCTAACTATGTAAACTGTTTGAAATATAGAATATAGTTGAGAACTTAATTAAAAGTTTACATTTAAAGTTTGAAAGTTGCCTAGATTCACTCAGTGTCAGACTTAAGAATATATTCAACTACTGCCCTGGTTGAATGAAAGACCGTTGTGTATATATATATATATATATATATATATGTGTGTGTGTGTGTGTGTGTGTGTGTGTGTGTGTGTGTGTGTGTGTGTGTGTGTGTGTAAACAATTGTTTGGCGGGCCAAAATTTGTATACTATATTGAAAACAAGGAATTTATTCACAGTCCCTAAGGCTCTTTCGTCTAGCATTTCATAAGGAGAAAAAACGTTGAAAAATGAATTTAACAAAATGAAACATTAACGACAAAAATGAAGAGCAAAAAAGAGGGAAGTTCAATAAAATAAATATGCATATAAATATACTTATAACAAGGAGAGGGGAATTCACGAGTAAATATTTAGCGGGGGACAATTAAAATAAAATATCCCCAACAAATTCAGAGACTTTACAAAATCCTTCTGTCAGAAGAGAGGTTTCCGTAACGATATGGAGACTGATTCAAAATCTTTAAATGATTATTGAAACCTGACCTAAGTATAATTTTGAACCACTCTTTCTTATACAACTTGGCACATGCTATATTCTCTAACAGATGTTGAGAATTTTAATATTTTCCCTTCCCTCGTTATATATATATATATATATATATATATATATATATATAATTATGTATCTCTTCTGTGTCTGTGTGTATATATATATATGTAGTCATCGGCAGACAGATCACAGCACATCAGTACAGTTAGACTCCGATTGGTTTTAACCCAGGATTGAAACCCGACCGAATTGGCGTCAGTCGGCGATTCTACCTCTGAGCTATGGGCGCTCGGTAGAAGAAGGCAAACTTTTTAGCGCGTATATTATCATTATACACGCCCAATAGCTGAGAGTGTTCTAATTCATTGCTGAATGAACGATGCGTATTTGCTAGTGTAGCTACTGTTTTTCAAAGTTTACTATTCTTCCAGAGTGCTCAATCAGGGTGTGAGAGCGTAAAAAGTCATCCGCAGACAGATCTGTTTCGCTTTATCACAGCTCATTAGTATATATATATATATAAAATTTATTTCAGTCCTGTCATGCTCAGGAGCTTGGATGATGTTTTTCATCTTTTTTTTTCTCTTGTCTACTCAATAATAGGCAGATCGATATATATGTTATTTTAAATGGCATATCGATATAAATATTTTTGAAGGCAAACGTCCACTCGTTAAAAATCATCATCATCGTAGTTTGCGTTGCTATCGTCACTATTCCCTTCCTTCTCACTTTTGTTGCTCAAGATGAAATTCACGTCAGAAAAGTGCAGGAGTTTACTTTTTACACAAAGGATGTTGAGGTGAACCCGTATCTCCTTCCAAAAGTTAAGGAGGCAGGATCTGCAAGGCAGTAGTTGGTTTGAGCTCCGAATTTTCCTTATCTAAGACTAGTGGAAAACCAAGGCTATGAAATCTAATCTGTCCTGCTATTTACCCAAAGCTGGGAGGAAAGAAAGGATTCATCCCTTCCCCAAACCTATTAGACGTAAATATATGTAATGAAGCCCACTTGAATTCGAATTCAGCCCTCCGATTCTTCAGTCAGAACCTATGTTCATTACTCCACCGTGTCTCCAATAATTAAAGTATCTCATCATCTTACAATTGAATTATAACCGTAAGTTCTATGCCAACAGTTTCTTCTATCGCGTTTCGCTCTTGTGGAACTATCTTCTTGATTCCCAGCCAACTTTGATCTTCAAACATTTAAATGCAATATCAATCGTTATCTATTGTCTTGTTAATTTTTGTTATTTTATTGTTCTCTCTCCTTAATACTGTTTTTCTCATATTTTTTAACAATCCGTAACACATTATATCTTAGCTACTTTATTGCCTTCCGTTGGGGGAAATTATAGAAAATATTTATTGGAGGCAAAAGATTGAAGGAAAGACCTAACCGACGAACATGTGTGAATAGATGTGGGAATAGGATCTAAGAGATATATTAAAGAGACAGACATTGCTAGGGGCTATAAGAATTAAGAAGATGTGGAGAGCTATGATTTCTATTTCCATATGCTTTTTTTGGATTTGTGCGTCACACTTTCGTTTGTTTCTTCACATATCGACCGGAAGATAAAATTTCTGTAGTTGTAAACATTGTTTATGCAATCAATTATATCTCTGTCGAAACCAATCAATATATAATTAAGAGAACAGACAGAATGAGTCCCCAACGCATCTTGTCATTCAGATATAAGTGTCATTTCGCTCTTTCTTGATTAGAATTTATGAGCACTATTCCGTCAGGATATCACTGAGTCATTTTCACGTTATTATTGTCTCTGTGGTTAGTCCAATTCTCGAAGGGAAAAGATTAGTCACTGGCAGCAGGGGAAAGTGTGAAAATAGTGCTATTAATCAGAAACAAAATGTTTGATATTGAGTTAAATATTTCATAAGATTCGCTGTATTTGATAATGTTATGTAGTTTGGTAAATTAATCTTAGCTATTAAAAATTAATGAGTTTTGGGAAAGTATTTAAATGCATTAGTTGTTAGACGTAATGAGTTTGACCATGATTTTTAAAAATGCTTCTTCTTCTATGTGCCTTGTCCGTTCAGGACGTAGGCGATCATGGCTTTCCACGTCTCCCTATTCCTGGTGACTCTTAGCATACTTTCTCATAAAACACCACACAACCCCCGTTCTGTCATCCACCTGCTCAGGCTCTTAAAATATGTTATCCGCTGCTTTCCTCTGTCACACTTTCCGTCTTCTGTTAGAACACTTCCCGGGTATTTAAAATTTTGTACCTGCTTGATTTTAGTATCCCCACATATATTTGGCATTTTGGGCTGCTCTTTTTACTGATGAGCGTACATTCAGTTTTCTTGCAATTTATTTGTTGTCTTTTCTTGTCACTCTTTTCAGATAACTTCTGTAGGAGGTCTTGTAGTTTCCTTTCTGTGTCTGTAATCAGCACTGTGTCATCTGCTTACTTTATGTTGTTCTAATTGTGGCCTCCAATGACAAATCCTGACATAACATCTAGGGTCCTCAGAATAGTCTCGCTGTACAAGTTAAATAGATCCAGTGAAAAGACACATCCTTGTCTTACGCCCCTTCCAATCCTTGTATATCTTCTGAATTCGTTACCTGTCCGTATGCAGGCGGTTTGCTGCCAGTAGAGATTCTTGATTACTCATGTCTTTTCCAAATATATTGATAACTTGATTCAAAAGAGAAAGCAAATTAATTTAATCGTCAGATCATTAACAATAAACTTACGTCCAGGTTCTTACAGTATTACATCTTTCTTTACAGATCTTCTATTATCACAAAGGGTGATTTTTGATAACAATGATAATAAAAGCATAAACAAAAACAAAAAAAATCTAAAGTATATATTCGCGTCTCATGTGACTTTTGAAGTCCAAATTTTGAAGCTAATTTTAAGAGGGTCGTATAATACACAGTATATAAAATTGAGCGTACGTACTGCCTGCCCTCCGAAGGCGAATTAGCATGGCAAAGGACGCGTTCCAGTAGCTGAGCAAAATACTAACACACAGGAAAATCTCACTGGAAACAAAGAAAAGAGTGCTGGACTGCTACGTGATGTCAGTTCTTCAATACGGCAGCGAATGCTGGACAATATCATCGAAAATGAGGACAAAACTGGAAGCAGTGGAAATGTGGTTCTACAGAAGGATTCTGCGGATATCATGGACTGAGCATGCAAGCAAAGATGAGGTGTTGGAAAGAATGGCAACAATGATACTGAGCATCAGGAAGAGACAACTGAAGTTCCTGGGACACGCAATGAGGAAGGAGAGCCTGGAGAACCTGATACTGACTGGCCAGATAGAAGGAAAGAGAGACAGAGGAAGGCAGCGGATAACATATTTGCAGGGCCTGATCAGGTGGTTGACGGAACGGGGGTTGACAGGAGTAACGGGAGCAAACGTACTAGGAGCCACAAGGGATAGGGAGACGTGGAGAACCATGATCGCCTACGTCCTGAAAGGACAAGGCACATAGAAGAAGAAGACTGCCTGCCCTGCTTATACTGTTGACTAAAGTCTGTATCTGTTGTATACCAAAATTTAAACTGCAACCAAAACGACATACCAATCGAATGACGACTATTAATTCGACGACAGGGCCCAAAAATTTGTTATCTTATCTCTTATATAATCTCTTGGCTTTTTCACACTGAGAAAATGATGATATTATTAGTTGATAAAATGACAACCATAACAAGTATATATAAATAAACTCATGCAATATTTTCTTTATTCGCTTCTTGGTGACGTGCCGTAGAGTAGAACGTGGAGTTGAAAGGGTCAGCACACACTCATTGAGAGAACCAGAGGCCGCGCTGGTCTGCGGTTTCCACGTGTCTCAAGCGGTCTGACATCTAGTCTCAATTACACACCGACTGACTACTGCTACT
Source organism: Ascarosepion bandense (assembly GCA_037127315.1). Taxonomy (NCBI): domain Eukaryota; kingdom Metazoa; phylum Mollusca; class Cephalopoda; order Sepiida; family Sepiidae; genus Ascarosepion; species Ascarosepion bandense. The sequence continues at coordinate 2,913,310 of JBBBDQ010001657.1, read as the reverse complement.
AATATATCTCATATAAGCAACTAGTCATCTTTTAGGCGCATTGTTTATTATCTGAGCTTGGTCACGTTGGTTTCAAAGCAATAAAATATTTTCCTGACCTAAAGAATTTTCTTGCTTTCATAACTTCATGACAGCAATCAAATATTTTTAAAACAATGTCTATTTTTCTTTTGCTAGCAGTTTGCATATTTTTGCTGTTCAAAAAAATACACTTCTTCGTGAAATTACGCACCAGCTCCAACAATATATAATAATTTCCATTTATTACTGGAGTTAAAAAGTACAGCTGTATAAAATAAACATGATTTTGAACAAAATCATTTTTCACTTAACTTTACCAATATGCTAGATAGCTCCACTAAATCGCTAAAAAACAGCATAGTATGAATAAAAAAGCCCCCAACTTAATAAAAACGATTTTTTTCCATCAGAATCTTTATATTATTATTCAGAGGAAAGATCAAGGTATTTTAAATTTTTTCTTGAAATTTTTTAATCCCTTTTAACACGTTCGAAATATTGGTAAAAAAATCTTGTTTTGATTTTAGTTAGAGGGTAACTAAATCGTTTAGAGAGATTACAATGTAAAACGTAATAATACATAACTCACTTTTTTCCGGTGACAAACACATTAATTTGGAAATTCTCGCAAAAATCAAATAATTATCGGATTTTAATGAAACTTTCAGTACGCATTCACAAATGAATGAAATTACTTTTAAAATTATTATTTTTTAAAAATCTTGGTAAAAGTATATGTTTTTTTGTTTTTGTTTTTGTTTTTTTTTACATCTGTTACCCACCTCTACGTAAATTCGTGAAATTTTAATAAATTTTACTTTGTTGCGGTAATGGTTTTATTAGTTAAACGCAGAGGAATGTAAATCTTTTTTTTTTTTAATTTAGCCTCTGTATCCGACAATTTGCTCTGAATAGTAAAATAAAACAAATTCAATAAAACTCTGATATTATTTAATTTGATAAGCTTTTAGTTGCTTGAATAAATAATAAAAATTAAGGAAATTATATTCTGACGAAAATCTTTTTTTCGATTACTAATGAAATTTTAAACGGATTGTTTTCATTTTATTTTTAATTATAGTAATTTATAAAGTTTCAAAATATTTTTAAAATACTTCAAAGATTTGTTGCGGTTAGATTTTTAAGTTAATAATTAAAGATTATATTGCGTATCAAAAATAGAAAATTTTAGTACAAATTGTTTATTCTTCATAATTTTAAAATATTTTGTGTGTGTGTGTGTGTGTGTGTGTGTGTGTGTATTTATATATATATATATATAATTTTTTGTCACTTGTGAGCGCCATACACTTTTATCTTATCACTCAAGAACCTGCCAACACGTTTTGAAATACAGCGGACAAATCAAAAAGTTCAACTATTTGATTAAGAAATAGATTTATTCTAAATTTCACGCTATAAATAAGTAATACATGCATAAATCAAATTAACTTAACATAAAATTTGCTATTTTTTAAAAAAAATAATGTCACAGATGTATATTTTATTTTTTGCAAGATTTTTAAACTCGAGAATCAACTTTTGTTTACAAATGTGTCGATCGCTCCAAAATGGCGGCAAAATTCAAAAATTTAAAAAAATCATAAACTTTTATATTTCAATCAATATCATTTCTGTTTGAAATAAACCTCAGTCTTTTGATTCCTGGAAATCGTCAATTTAACCATTTAGTTTTCAATTAAAACTAAAATAAAAGTTTCAAGAAAACCTTTTCATTTTTTAAAATTCAGTTCAAAAGTTAGATATCGAAAATAAGTGGAGGTACCTACACAATCTATAACATAAGTTTTACTTACAACTGGAGTAAAAGTATAGCTGTATAAAACAAACATAATTTTGAAAAAATCATATTTTACTTAACTGTATTAACGCTAATTACAAACATAGCGAATAGAAATCTTTTCAATTGTTTACGTTTATAAGATGTTTAGTTGTTCAAGACTAGCGTCTTTGCTTCCCAAATCAGCTGATGGCGGTAACCTACCGAAGAAAAAAAATGGATCATTTAAAGTTAGGCTTTACTTCACTGTATCCAATAATATTTTATATATTTTCATTACTATATTCTATTATAAAATACAAACATAGCGATCATGCTCCACTTGCATTAGCTTAGGTTTACAAGACGTTCAGCTGTTCTGGAGACTCGCATATCAAGAAGACGTAATATTTAAGCTAATTTTACGGTGTTCACATCATGCGCAATTAGCGTATGTATTGTTGGCTCAGCCTACGCCGTCGACTAAAGTATATGTCCATTGGCTGTAGACAAAATTAATGTTCTATTTAAAATAAACATGATTTTGATAAAACTGGTATTTTATTTAACTGCATCCAATAATAATGCAGATAATATTCACATATCTAAACTTATTAATAAATGGAACTTTGTCTGTCTGTGTGTCCGTTACCTATAGACTCCGAAACGGCTGAACCGATTTTCTTGAAAATTTACACAGTTGTACTATAAGCGTCTGCGAGTGTTCTTAGCTAGGTTTTGTGTCGAGGTCCCACCGACAAGTATCGAAAATCGATAATCGAAAAAATCGGGTCATAGAAGGAGTGGTCCAATCTTTATCAAATTTGATACACTCATAGACAAAGACATAAGAAACGATATTCAGAAGTTTCAAGGTTGCAGTTCTTACAACAGTGCAGAAAATTTGATATCAATACCAGGAAATCAAAATTTGACTTACATCCATTCATTTTTCTTTCAGTCTACGGTTTCGCTTTAACTAGAAACAACTATTGCTTTTAGTGTTTCGTGCCAACGTCAAAAGAGTCTGAACTCCAGGACCATGGATTAGTTTTAAAGCTTTCATTACACCCGAGCAACGCCGGGCTATACTGCTAGTTACTATTAAGAAAAAGCGAACATGCAACTTTTTAATTGTTTATGTTTATTACGCGATGTGCGTTGTGGTGCAGTGGGTATCGGCTTGGTACGAGAAATCGGGGAGAACGAGAAATTTCAGTTGAATTCCTTGCCTTCACTTACGCCCAAATACCCTTAGGAAAGGTATTAATCGCTTTCTTTCTTCCAGTTATGTGTTAAATAGTAGAACAGATTGGGTCCTATAGCCTTGGCTGGCAACCAGTCTACCGCAGAAAGCAATGGGAACCTACTGCGGGATAATCTTCTGCCAGTCATGTCTCGAAAGAGACATGATCACCCAAAGCGTGTATCACGTATGGTACATAACTGACTGACATAAGATGTTTATTTGTTCGAGACTAGCGTCTGTGCTTTCCAAATCAGATGATGGCGGTTAAATACCGAAGGAAAACAATGGGCCATGAGTTATGAACCGGCTATAAAACACAAACATAAACGTTAGTGCATACACGATACATTGCCGTAGCACGTTATGTAAAAAAGCGACAAGTTATATGGCGATAACTAATAGGCCATTAATACCGCTAAAACAAGTACAAATACATTCAAAATATTTAAATACGTCCCAAAACAAAATGAAAGTTCATGTTGTCCAAATGGACTAGAATGTTTTAGCAACAATGGACACGAAATGAAATACCGGTCTGGTCAGTAGTCCCCCGCGGGCGTCTACCCACGGAAGCAAAAAATAGAAGAGACAAGAGATAAAAAAAAAGAGTTCCTCACAAGGGAAGACAACTGTTGTCTCCCTACAGGCTGTTAAAAAGTTATACTTTACTTCACTGTATTCCAATCAATGGATTCAACTGGAATTCGAACTCGGCTCCCCGGCTCGGAACGAGAAACCGGGGAGACGAGTTCGAATTCCAGTTGAATCCATTGTATTCACTTACGCGCAAATACCCATGGGAAAGGTATTAATCCGTCTCTTCCTTCCAGTTATGGGTTAAATAACAGGACAGATTGGGTTCTATAGCCTTGGTCGGCAACCAGTCTACCGCAGAAAGCAATGGCAACCTACTGCAGGATAATCTTCTGCCCAGTTAGTCATGTCTCTTTCGAGACATGATCGCCCAAGCGTGTATCACCTATGGCACTTAACTGACTGATTCCAATAATGTTTTATGTATTCTCATATTATTATTGTAGTATAAAATGCAAACAGCGATCATATGCCAAAACATTTAATTCTCGTTTGTTCTTTTTATGGTTGTGCGCAGTATACGCAACAAGTATAGCGTGTATGGGCCTCAGTTATGCTTGTCAAATTGGCCTTGTGTCAAACACAACCGAAGTCCCCACATTTAAAGATATCATCAGGTTGTTGAAAAACGTAAGTGGAATTTTGTTAACTGAACACCTTGACATATTTACGAGAAGAAAAGAAAATGCATGTAGTTAATTGTAAATATTTTAAATGTTCCACAGAAATTCAGAGTTCATAGTTAATAGTAGCAGAATGCGTGTATGTAAAAAGATTGAAAAAGTTTTTAATCAAAGTCTGTGTTCCTTTTTCTTTTTATGGCCGGAGAAAAAGTGAAAAGGAAAGCTAAGCAAATAAAGGAGATTTTACTTATCGAAACCAGTTGAAGTAGCTTGTTGCTGTTTTCTTTGACAGTGTGTGGATAAAGACTAAGAAAGGAAAATTGGCAGGAGGGAAAAAACGTCCGGGTCTGCAAATTAAATTTTCTTTAGTCACTCTGCGACGAAGATTTGCGCCCATGTCAAACTGATTTGACCGGTCAAGTGATGTGATTTAAAGAGTGACATTTATCACGTGACTGGATCGAAACCACATACCCATTTTCTAGGTGTTAAGAAAAATTGACCGGGATCATAAATCAATTTCTTATTTCCTATCTAATCAGAATCTGGAATCTTAACTTTCACACTAACGTGTGAAATTTGCCTGGGTTTTTCCAAAGTGTTTTTAGTCCTTTTGATCCATTTTTCCGGGTGTGCAATTTTACTATTTTCGTTTGAGCTAATTATTAGATGATATAGGAATTGTATCCAATAAGTGTTACTAATGATACTTGTTATCATTCTCGGTTACATTTTGAACTTGTTTAACTAGAAGATGGAGTAAAAAGGTGGTAGGTGAAGATATTAGTTTATTGCAATTTGGTCTCTAAAAAATGCAACTCGCTTGATAAATGAGATACATTATAAAATCATTTTTTATGAGTTGAAGGTTTGGAGGTCGTGCTTTACACGATTATATATGGTAAATGACACCGGATAAACTATGTAAAAAAACAAAATACGGATAAAAGTTTTTTTTAATTTTAATTATATTTTTAGCTTTCCCTCTCATTCAGTAGGGCAGGTTGATTTTTCACTTCTTTTAGAAAATCAATATTACACACGATGTGAATGCTTAGATTTGATGTGCTGAGTACTAACACAGCTTTTACTAAGTTTTGAGCATCTAATTTTAAATATCGTCTAAAAGATTGCAAATATAACTTCCGCAGGTTTTTACCTACAAAATGACTTGATCATTTCACTACTTCAAGGACATATACAAACAAAGGATCCATCATTTTATTTTATAATCATATCGCCCAAAGCAAGGTATTTTACTGCTACTGTTTTGCAGGGGGTTACATATGAAGAAAGTTACGAGAAAGAGTGACAGGTTATAGGGGGTGCCAGGAAGTGCGTAAGAGAAGGATGAGAATACTGACGAGAGTGAAATGGACGGAGAAAGGAGCATGAGAGAGAGGATGCAGGTTAGTCAGATAGGAGATGACTGTTGACTTTACACTTAAATTCTTAGAAATTGTAGCTGTCGGGGAAGCAAGTAAATTGATTTATCCCGAAAAGGAATACAGTATAAAATGATCAGTTGAAGAATGGAACTCCACACCAGGAATAAGAAAGACAGATTTACTGTACTAAAGTACAATTAACAATAATACACATATAGGCAGGTCACGGGTTGGAGCGGAATCTACTATCGAATAGCGAATGCCTTCGCCTAAGACCTTTTTGTATATACTAGCCTTCCCACGCAAGGCCAGATGTGATACATGGTCATTTTATAGTGGGTATTCCCGGCCATATAACCGGGCCAAAAAATCCCTGTCTATTTTTCCCCAATCGTGGATCTACCCTTCGGCGGAATCACGACTGGGTTTGTGCTCTCTGCTCGGAAGGCAGAGAGCGCCCTCTACCCGAAAGTAGAGAGCTGACAGTGTCATAGAAAAGTCAGGCGAATGCCTAAGAGCTTTTGTATTTACTAGCCTTCCCACGCCAGATGTGATACATGGTCATTTTATAGTGGGTATTCCCGGCCATATAACCGGGCCAAAAAATCCCTGTCTATTTTTCCCCAATCGTGGTTCTACCCTTCGGCGGAACCACGACTGGGTTTGTGCTCTCTGCTCGGAAACAGAGAGCGCCCTCTACCCGAAAGTAGAGAGCTGACAGTGTCATAGAAAAGTCAGGCGAATGCCTAAGAGCTTTTGTATTTACTAGCCATCCCACGCAAGGGCAGATGTGACACATAGTCATTTTATAGTGGGTATTCCCGGCCATATAGCCGGGTCAAAAAATCTCTGTCTATTTTTCCCCAGTCGTGGTTCTACCCTTCGGCGGAACCACGACTGGGTTTGTGCTCTCTGCTCGGAAGCAGAGAGCTGACAGTGTCATAGAGCAGTCAGGCGAATGCCTAAGAGCTTTTTGTATTTATTAGCCTTCCCACGCAAGGCCAGATGTGACACATGGTCATTTTATAGTGGGTATTCCCGGCCATATAGCCGGGCCAAAAAATGTCTGTCTACTTTTCCCCAGTCGTGCCTCCACCCCTCGGCGGAACCACGACTGGGCCCGCGCTCTCCGCTCGGAAGCAGAGAGCGCCCTCCACCCGAAAGTAGAGAGCTGACAGTGTCATAGAGCAGTCAGGCGGATGCCTAAGAGCTTTTTGTATTTACTAGCCATCCGACGCAGGGCCAGATGTGACACATGGTCATTTTATAGTGGGTATTCCCGGCCATATAGCCGGGCCAAAAAATCCCTGTCTATTTTTCCCCAATCGTGGATCTACCTTTCGGCGGAATCACGACTGGGTTTGTGCTCTCTGCTCGGAAGGCAGAGAGCTGATAGTGTCATAGAGCAGTCAGGCGCATAACTGAGAGCTTTTTCATTCGTACCGCTCGTTACCGTTTTTTTATAAAGTAGAGAATTCTATTCTCGGGAATGGCAGGATGTTCCACTATAACATAAATGGAAGGGAATTCTGAAGGCGTGAAGTGCGAGAAAAGAAGCTGATGGAGTAGAATTTACGTTTATATTTTATTGGTTTCTCATTAAAAGGGTATGACTTTTTTGCTAATATTGTGGCTCGAGTAAATTCATATATAGGGAGCACCAGTGCGCTACTTTCATAGGAGCAGAAGGCGTGAAAGCATTTGTATAAGAGACACAGAGAAGCCACATTGCGCTGATGAAGAAGTGACTGTATCTGAGCTGTCAAGTCGGGATCTATTACATTACAGATTCTCCGTTAGATTTTGTCAAGGACACCTAGGTGGATAGCAGGAGCACCCGACGTAGATATGGCAGCAGTGTTCAATGCACGGGCGGATTGGTAGATTTATATATATGCAGGGTTGTTTCAGGCGGATAAATCTTCCTTGTCCTACACAGAGAACCGACTTTCTTCGCAGTGGATTTTGCATAAGATATATTGAAAAGAAAATATATTCAAACCGGAATTCTAATACACTAGACCCAAGCAGTTGTGAGTTCAGTACAGGCTACAGCAGTGGTGAACAAATATCTTAAAGAGTTAGATTAAAGGGAGATAAATCATGACTACCAGAAGTGGTTCCGCACAAGGAATGAAAACAATATACCTCAGTGATAGTAATAGAAGGTTCGGTTCGAAATTCCTATCACCTGAAGAAGACCGGAACGTACAACGGCCGAAACGTTGTAAAAAATAACAACGAAAATTAGTACAATAGTCCGAATAATGTAAATAGTGTAAATAATTACAATGGCTCATCTCAGAAATATAGACAGATCCTGAAGAAGCCCGGACTGTACAACGGCCGAACCGTTATGACGATGACAATAAAGTTTGGAACAATAGTCCAAGCAATGTAGACAGTGTAAATAATTAATAGTTCATCTCAGAAGTATAGATAAATACGGAATACTAATTATGAATCACCATTTACATTACTTTCTGTGGCAGACTGGTTACCAACCAAGGCAATAGAACCCAATCTGCCCTGCTATTTAACCAATATCTGGAGGAAGAAGCAAAGGCTTGATACATTTCCAAAGAGTATTTGCGTGTAAGTTAAAGCAACGGATCTAACTTGAATTCGAACTCAGTTCTCCGATTTTTCGTTCCAACTCGATACTGCACCACAACCTACATTCAGCAATCAAGTCTAGGTCCGCTAGAGGAAAGTAGCGGTTATATACATATATATAAACATATCACAATATTCCTTGCACCAAAACAACACAGGCTTACTTACCTAGAGCCACCATAATACCTTAAAGTTTCTATGAATATCTAACTAGTTCTTATATGTACAACTTGCCTGGGCAGGGAAATAAAAATAACACTGTTTAAAAAATGAAACCCTAATGAATATTTACAATGATGACATTTTTATTTGTGTTTCTTTATATATATATATATATATATATATATATATAATCATTTCATCCGAAGCAAGCCAGTAGTGCCATTGGTTCCCTGGGTGGGAGCTACAGTAAAAGAAAATGGAAGGAAAAATAAAAAGGGAACAAGTTACCATAGATGTTAAAGAAAGGACATGATAAAGTTGAGAACCAAGAATACAGAAAATAGCAATTGACGTTGCCCTGAAACTTTTGGAGATTGTAGCTATTGGGGAAGCAAGTACAAGTTCCATAAGCAGGGAGTGCAAGAAAAGAACTGATGCAGTAACAGTGGCGGTTACATTTGACTATTTCGACGGTAAAAGAGTGGGACCTAGTTGCCAATCTAGTAGCATGCGTAAATGTGTGTGGTCGGGGCACCAGGGAAATAATCTCGTCGGAGCAAAAACCATCATAATATTTGTAAAAAAAAAAGACAGAGGGAAGCCACGTCGTGTCGGTGAGAAAGTTACTGAAGTCGAGCAGCTATATCGGGATCGATTACATTGCAGATCCGCCTTTGGATTTTGAGAAAACCGAGATGAACGGCAAGAATACCCGACCAGATATGACAACAGTATTCAATGCACGGACGAACAATGGATTTATAAATATGCAAATTTATTTGTCTGTGTTTTTGAGATGAGGTAGTATTTACAGTATTTACATTATTCTGACTATTGTCCTCATTTTTGTTGCCATACGACTTTTCTTCAGGTGCGAGGAATTTTGAACCAAACAATCACTGATGTATACAATCACTGATGTATATCATTCTTGCATAGTAATGCCGCGATTGGAAGTCATGAGTTATCTCCCTCTAACCCTGCAAGTTACTTGTCCACCACTGCTGTAACCTGGTATTAAATTCACAACTCTTTGGGGCAAGTCACTGGAACTAACCAACGTCTACATCCACTGGGCATTGTGTCTTTAAGAATAACTGAATTTTTAGGAATTATAAATCTAATGTCCAGTAACCCTTTTTTTACCAGAGTTCATATTGCAATTTTTTTATGTTAATTCAGGACACGTGGCCCAGTGGATATAGACGTTGGTAAATTTCTGTGACTTGACCCAAAAAGTTGTGAGTTCAATACCAGGCTACAGCAGTGGTGAAAAAGTAACTTGCAAGGTTAGAGGGAGATAACTCATGACTATCAGAAGTGACTTCGCACAAAGAATGAGAATAATGTATCCCAGTGGTTGTAATAAAAGTGTTCGTTCGAAATTCCTAGCACCTGAAGAAGCTCGGAGCGTACAACAGCCAAAACGTCGTACAAATGGCAAGAAATAATGAGGACAATAGTCTGAATAATATAAATGCTGCATGCAAATTTATATATACAAGAATCTAAACAAAATAGTGTTAGTAATAAACTCTTACAATAAAGGAAATTTCATCAAAGCAGTTACCACGAAAATGTTTCTCCCATTAGCATGGGACAGGCTAGCCTCCCAGAGAGTAAAATACTACGCCTCCTTGGCCTTACACTCTCGGCGGACCTCAAATGGAATGACTATATTGAATCCATTGCCAAATCTGCTGCTATGAAAGTCGGCTCCGTGTGCTCGGGGTGAAACGCTTATAAAAAAAAAATGGCACAAGGAAGTTAAATTACGACATTAGCAACGTAATCGAAGTCGAGATGCCAGGTAAGAACCAATAATCTTGCAAATTGTTCTTTTTAAAAATAGAATTTTTTTAATACCTTCTTCACATACATAACAAAAATGTATTTTTTTTTATTTTTTTTTATAAGCGTTTCACCCCGAGCAAGGCATGTCACTGCTACTACTGTGCAGGGGGCTACGTAGAGTGGAGAAAGGCTGATTAAATATAGGAAATGACAGAGGGTGGGTGATAGGCGGGTAAGGATACCGAGAATGAGGGTTGGGTAGATGAGAGTGTTGTGAGAATAGTTGGGAGTTAGTGTGATAGGAGGTGTCTATTGACCCTACATTTAAACACCTGGAGATTGTAACTGTCGGGAAAGCAGACTTGTGGAAGGGAGTTCCACAGGCGGGAAGCGCGAGAAAAGAAGCTGTTGGAGTAGAATTTACGGTTACATCTTAGTTGTTTAACTGTAAAAGGGTGGGACCTAGTTGCTAATCTAGTATCTCATGTAAATTCGTGCTTAGGCGGCACCAGTGATCTAAGCTCATCAGAGCAGAAGCCATGAAAGTACTTGTAGAAGAGGCACAGGGAAGCCACATCACGCCGGTGTGAGAGCGGCTGCAGCCGGTCTGCCAAGTCAGTATTGCTTTGAGAAAAGTACCGTGCAGCAAGCAAGAAACGAACTCGATAGCATGTCCCAATAGCATAACGAGTTCTCTCTGCTTCACTATTCTATATGTCCTCTAAAATATTCTCAATATAGAAGGTTATCACACAATAGTATGTCTTTTGGTAGTCGAAAACTATCTTAAATTTCTATTTCTTGTAAGAGCCATTAGATATTATTTACTGATGAACGCTAAAAGACTTGGCAGAAAAAACCTAGAGGCAATTATCTTGCCTCTAGGATTTTTTCTGGCATATTTTCCTTGACAAAAATGTAAATGAGAAAGAGAAGCAAAAATTTGAAAAAAAAAAGATGATTAAATAACGATTGCGTTTTATGATTTCCTTGCATTTTGTGATTTATATGTACGCGCCCGAGTAGTAATTTCGCAACAACAATAACAAGCGAAAGGTAATGAACATAAAGAATGATCTAAAGAGAAATAACGAAACAAGTGAAAGGAGACATAAAGGAAGAATACCAGAATAAGAGGGTGCACAAGAGAGTTCGGAGAGAGAAAGGGCAAAGGACAAGAAAATGTAAAAGAAAGGGGAAATAAAAATGAGTGAAAAGGAAAAATAACCCAAGTAGTAAAAAGACAGAAAGAGGGAAAACCGAAAGCAAGAAAGACAGAACAAACACCGGAAAGAAAGAAAGAAAGAAAGAAAGAAAGAAAGAAAGAATGGAGAGCACTGGAAAGAAAGAAAGAAAGAAAGAAAGAAAGAAAGAAAGAAAGAAAGAAAGAACACTGAAACGAATGAAGATCACTGAAAAGAAAGAAAGAAAGAAACGAATGAAGAGCACTGGAAAGAAAGAAAGAAAGAAAGAAAGAAAGAAAGAAAGAAAGAAAGAAAGAAAGAAAGAAAGAACACTGAAAAGAATGGAGAGCACTGGAAAGAAAGAAAGAATGAAAGAAAGAAAGAAGAGCACTGGAAAGAAAGAAAGAAAGAAAGAAAGAAAGAAAAATACACATTCTAAACAATTCATGTAATATAGCATCAATTCTGAGTAAGAGTTTATGAAGCTTTATTTGACTCATTCTGCTTTAGTGCTGAAAAACGTTTATTTTATTATGATGGATGGTTACAAGCGAGAGGGGAGATGGGAAGATGCTTAAATTATTACCACAGTTCAAGTAAAGTATAAGAGGGAAAGGTCAAACAGTAGCAGAATGAAAATAAAAGAAAAAGAAAACAGAAAGAAAAGGAGAAAGCAAGCTACGTAAAAGCAAGTTAACGAAAATAAAAAAGAGAGAAAAAAGAGAGATAAATAAAGAATGTACATTCTGAGGGGGTTAAGCCATATATATGATGAAAAGATCAAAAGATGACAAAAAGAAAAGAAAAATAAAACAGAAAAACGAAGAAAAAGCAAGCTAAAAGTTATCAAAATTAAAAGACAAAGAAAGAAAAAAAAATACACATTCAAATCTACATTAAAAAAGGTTAAATAGTAAGAGAATAAAAAGAAAAGTTAAAATATAAAGGGAAAAAATGAAAAAAAACTAAAGAAAAGAAAGTTGACGAAAACAAAAAAGAAAGAAAGAATTAACAAAAAAGCGAGTGATGAAAGAGAAAGCAAGAGACATCCATAAAAAAGAAAAAAAAAGCAAAGAAAGACAGGAAAACTTAGTCATTTTCAAAATATTAAGCATGAACGTGAAAGAGATATGACAAGATAAAGTGAGTGAAGTCTGTAAGAACGAAGAGAGAGATTTACATAGTGGAGGATGAAAGGGGAACACATTTGAAAGAGCACTACAGAAGAAAATAGTCGAAGAAAACCCAGACAAAACAAGGAAACAAGCTGAAATCGAACGAGAAAGTATAAGCGAAAGAACAGAGGGAAAGAAACACGGCAAATTCTGAGAAAAATATCAAGTAAGAAGCCTTTTAAAGTTAAGAAAAAGGAAAACTAAGGAATAAGGTAAGAAAGTAAATCTGCAAAGTAAAAAAAAAAATACGAGATACCAAATGCAAGAGGAAATAGAAATAGACTTATCTACCTGCACCGGAGCCATTCACTTCTCTAGACAAATTGAGTGAGTGCCAATTCCTATTCCCAGAGATCATAAACATGGTTTCTCAGAAGGAAATCAACCTGCCAGCTACGGAATTGTGGGTAATAAAAACCAATGAAGCGTGAGTTTTAAGCTATAAGCACACGTTAGTGAAAGGTTCCAGACGGTAGAGTAACTGAGCGATTGGAAAGCTATCCTTTTTCATAAAGAGTAACCATCATACGACAAAAATTCGTTGAATTAAGATCGCTTTTTCTAGCTTATTGTTTTTTGTTTTTGTTTTTTAATCGATATCACCCCTATGTAAAGCATAAAGCCACTAAGACACAACGCGCCACAAGGTGCGGAAGAATTAGGAAAAGAAAAATTAATAACAAGTGGGCCGGTATTTTAAAAAATGACAACAAAATATTTATATCAATACGCCGTCTAAAATAACGGCAACATATATACTGATGTACCTACTATTGACTACTTTTCATTACGATATAAGAAAAAATAATCCAAAACTCCTGAGTGTGACTGACAGGATATATATATATATATATATATATATATATATATATATAACGGTTTTTGTTAGGGACTCCGACTGACACAAAATCAGTCGAGTTTCGTTTCCGGCTGGAAACAAGTCGATGTTTAGACACACTGAAGAGCTGTGATAAAGCGAAACAGGCTTGTATATGGCTTGCTGAGCCACTATATATCAATCCTATAATTTAATAGATTAATATTATTTATATCATAACATAAAATAAAGTAAAGGATATATGTAAATCAATCAATATGCTTATATGAATAATTATCAACTATATTCTAATGTGAACATTTTGCAATGTTTACATATGACAGTAATTTCATTACGTTTATTTAATAGATCCTTATTTTTTAAGAAATTTAAGATGACTAATATATTATGCTCTCATTACGATTGATCTCTCTAGAGAGGAAAATTTTAAAAACAGCTACCACTTCTACGATTTACGCGTTACTCTTTGGCCATAAATTGAGTTCTTCCGGTGACTGTCGTGTGTATACGCTAACATTTCCCTTCTGTTTCCGTGCGTCTATGGCTTAGGGGTTAGCAAATCCGACTGACACCAATTCTGTCGAGTTTCGATCCCGGCTGGAAGCAAGTGGACGGATGTCTAACCACAATGATGAGCTGTGATACTGCGACACAGGCTTGTATGAGGATGACTAATATAGATGAAGAGGGCCAACAGGTTTAGAATCCAGAGTTCTCCAGTATTTAATGTTTTAAAAAGTGATCAGTACAACATAAATCGTAGAGCATAATATAATTAAATTTGTTTTTTATTTCAAATTAATTTACATTGCTTCACGGAAAATTCTGTTTCCAGATTTAAAGCTTTTTTCTCGTCATCAGGCAATGTTCAATAATTTTGGTGAAAATGATTTACATTTGAATGTAAAAAGCAATAACTTTGCTTATTAAAGATTTAATATGGATGCAAAGACAAGAAAATTTAGATCATGTAGATGTGTTTAATTTAACTAATCAGATTGAATGTCGACTTTTAAAATTTTAAATATAGTTTAGAGGTTAGGGTATATGTGAGGTATTCATACATGTCTAAGAAAAACTTTTATTTTTACAGCTAGACTGCTTACTTCCGGCAAGATGTATATATTTTAATTACGAAGAAATACTTTTAGAGTTACAGGTATCCATTCTCTTTTAAAAAAAAAATATATTTTTGACTTGTCTTAAAAGGAACTTTTGGTATGATTAAATATTTATATATATATATATATATATATATATATATATATATATTGTTCAGAATGCATTTCTTTATCAATTCATCATATATTCTCAACTTATATCTGTGGTGATACCAGGGACCGGATGTTTGCCCTCAGAGGTCCAGAAAGCAAATGACCAAAACTGATGTTTGCGCATCTGGCTCCACGCAGATGTTCCGGTGGAAAACCAAAAATAAATAAATATCAAATTCCTTTTATAGACCTTTTCGCGAGCCGACGTGAATTTGCTTTATCGTTCAATGGATAGCCCAGAATTAAATCCGGGTGTGAATTCCCAAATGACTTGTTTGGACCCCACAAGACGAAATAAAAAGCCGACACAGGAAGCATCGCCAGTTGAGAAAAAGCGAGCATAATTAGCACGTCCCATGACCACCTCAAGCGATCACATCATGCTCGCCTCTCCTTTCTCTCTCATCTTCTTCTTCACTGTTTGCTGAGCCACTTATCCGATGAACTGAGCGGAGGCATCAAAGGCATTCCTAACAGATAAACGCTCACACATACATACGCACAAACTCTTTTCGGCAGTTACTGCTATGAACATTTTAACGACTTTTGTACCAACCAAAAGACATTACTTTTATTTGTAAAAACCTTAATTGATATATATATATATAAGTGTGTGTGTGTGTGTGTGTGTGTGTGTGTGTGTGTGTGTGTGTGTGTGTGTGTGTATTATTTCTATATACAATTTAATTTTCTTGTTTTATAACCCCCTTATAGTGGGCTATCTCCTAACAAGGCCAAATCCAGTTAATCTGTTTCAACACCCAACTACACTTCACTAGAACGGATAACCCACTATCAATCCTATAATTTCATAAATTAATATTATTTATATCATAATATAAAATAAAGTAAAGGATATATGTAAATCAATCAATATGCTTATATGAACAATTATCAACTATATTCTAATGTGAACATTTTGCAATGTTTACATATGACAGTAATTTCATTACGTTTATTTAATAGATCCTTATTTTTTAAGAAATTTAATAATGTATAGATTTTGATATAGAGACAAGGGTATATTCTCGTTTTCTCTTTTCCTATTTTATTGTGGGAGTTTTATTGTGTTCTTTTTTTTAATACCAAAAATAAATGATAGGAATATTCGATTACGGTACTTATTATTAGAATAAGTATTATAAGTATTATAATATTATCACTTTCACGTTCTAATGAACGCTAAACAATTTGTCAACCGTTATATTTGAAACAAGAAGAAAATTTACAGTAATTTTTAGCAACACAGTTTTGCGGTTATTTTTTATTTTTATTTTTTTTGTTATCACAACTCACACTTAAGTTTATTTATTTTATTCGTTTTTTCTTTTTTGTTACCAAATATTTTAACCGTTATGATTTTCCTTTTAAAAGGAGAAGGACATTTTTTATTACCCTGACCGCTGGTATTTGAATTTTATCTGATACTTGTGAATGATGACTGATTATTTTGGGGATTGACATTTTATTGCTCTCTTCTGACAGACCTATTCACTAAAAGGTTGCGAAATGTTTTGTTTTTTGGTTTTTTTTCTAAAATTTCTGACCAGTTCTTTCAATCTATATATTGCCTATATATTTACATAACACACCTTATCAGATATAAAAATTTGACTATTAAATCTCTTTCCGTCCCTAACAACAAGTCTGTTACGATCTATCTGATTGTTATATTTTGTTTTTTGGGTTTTTTTTGGTTTTTTTCAGACTAGTCTCTCTATGTGTCCTTAAAAAGCTAAATGAAAAAGAAAACGCACAGAGAAAAGGCCTGAACATCAAATCTTATCATAAGAATAATCAGTTTCATAAGTTTTTTAAGTTTATAAAGGTGGGGGGACAAACAGAGGGGCCATCCAAATTTCGGGTGAGGGTTTTACTATTCAAAATTTAAAGTAAGTTTTATATTTTTATTTCCTAGTTTCATCATTTTGTTAAAAAATATTGCGAAATTCACAATTTGTTGAGGTACCTAAACAGAATATGAAAAATAGATATTAAATATAAAAATTAATAAATACTATAGTATTTCATAAATTATTAAGTTTCTTTTCAGGTTATATAATTTCATTCTCTGTTATTAAATTGTAAAAGTAATTTAAAAGAAACATTGATATTATTTTAATGTTTATTTTTCAGAAAGCATATTCAAATGTAGGGCTATAAAGTTAAACTAACTAAAATTCAATAAAATATTAGATAATTGCTGAAAATATTATGTTAATTTTTAAATTTTACTATATAGTTAAAAACCAAAAAACGAAGCATAGGATTAAGCTACATACATTTATGCCAACTTTGGCTACCATACTTAGCATTTTTCTTTTTTCCGTCTGTCACCTGTCATTCGTCACCTCAGATAACAAATAATTGATATAATAACATGGATAAGATAACTAACGTGATTAAGAAACAATTGTATAGTACATTTAAGGCAGCAAGTAATACTTATTTCAAATCAGAATATTTGCTAATTTTGCTAAATAACGACATCAAGGTATATTTTATTTTTCAAAATTTTTAAAACTGAGAATTGACGTCTTTTAGCAGAATATGTTGATCGATCAAAAATGGCAGAAAATATTTTTTTATTTGAAAACTTTATATTCCAATCAGTATACTTTCGATTTGAAATGCACCAGAGTATTTTGCTTACAGGAATTAGTAAATTTAATTTTTTAGCTTTCAATTAAAGCTAAACTGAAACTTCAAGAAAGCATTATTATTTCTTAAAATTCATTTAAAATGTAGATCACGAAAAGAAACAGGAGGCACCTATATTTAAATGCAGTAACACTGTGTTTATCGCTTTATTGACTGTGACTTTTCAATTCAATTTTGACCCAACAAATGATAATTTTTTATCACGCCTTTTATGTAACTGATAGATATGTAATATAACAAGATATTTAACATTGCAAGATACATGGATATGTAATAACACAATGTAGATAGTTACGTAATATAACAAGATAAATGTGTAAAATAACGAGTTAGATAGACATATAACATAAAGAGAAGAGATAGACATGTTGCAAAACGAGATAGTTATGTAACATGACGACGTTTTTTAGATAGATTTGTCACACAACGAGGTCGTTATGTAATATGACGAGATGGCTATTTGTGTGACATAGCGAGATAGATATATATGTAACATAACTAGATAGATGGATGTGTAATGTAACAAGATAGATATGTAAGATAACCAGATAGGTAGATTTGTAGCATAACGAGATAGTTGCATAATATAACGCAATACATAGTTGTTTAACATAACAAGATAGTTGTATAATATAACGCAATACATAGTTGTTTAACATAACGAGATAGTTGTATAATATAACGCAATACATAGTTGTTTAACATAACGAGATAGTTGTATAGTATAAAGCAATACATAGTTGTTTAACATAACGAGATAGTTGTAACGCAATACATAGTTGTTTAACATAACGAGATAGTTGTAACGCAATACATAGTTGTTTAACATAACGAGATAGTTGTATAATATAAAGCAATACATAGTTGTTTAACATAACGAGATAGTTGTAACGCAATACATAGTTGTTTGACATAACCAGATAGTTGTATAATATAACGCAATACATAGTTGTTTAACATAACGAGATAGTTGTATAATATAGCGCAATACATAGTTGTTTAACATAACGAGATAGTTGTATAATATAACGCAATACATAGTTGTTTAACATAACGAGATAGTTGTATAATATAACGCAATACATAGTTGTTTAACATAACGAGATACATAGATATGTACAAATTCTTACGGGGGATATCATTGTTGCTAAAAGCGGTAGTAACCTGTATATTGTTTCCGTTTTTTGTATGTTTGTTTTTTGTTTTGTTTTTGTTTTGTGTGTGTGTGTGTTTTAATTTTGTTATTATGTCCGTAAAGACAACATGGGGGATCATATGGACATGTCTACTTAGTTGTTTTTTTTACTTCGGTGTTCCCGAAATAGAAACGGTTTTTCATTGCTAAAGCCTGATGGCAGAATTACTCATCGCCTCGCGCAATTGTTTCAGTCATTCTGTTTGCGTTTGCACAAAAACTGACATGAAAAACAGTAGGAACTTTTTCGCGCCATTCACTCGGTAATTGCTTCGCGAAATGCTTTATAGAAATGGAAAATCGACGCTTTAAAAAATGAGCTTAATACCATTGTAAGATAATTATGGTCTTTCGGTGAAGCATCTAGATATAATAATTTGATAGATAGATAGATAGATAGATAGATAGATAGATAGATAGATAGATAGATAGATAGATAGATAGATATGAAATTATGACATAAATAGATAGATATATATGAAATTAAGACATAGATAGATAGATAGATAGATAGATAGATATGAAATTATGACATAAATAGATAGATATATATGAAATTAAGACATAGATAGATAGATAGATAGATAGATAGATAGATAGATAGATAGATATGAAATTATGACATAGATAGATAGATAGATAGATAGATAGATAGATAGATAGATAGATACTTGATTGACTAAGATGTGGCACAAGACCGAAGGTCTGAGGTAAGATAGATAGATAGATAGATAGATAGATAGATATGAAATTATGACATAAATAGATAGATAGATATGAAATTAAGACATAGATAGATAGATAGATAGATAGATAGATAGATAGATAGATATGAAATTATGACATAGATAGATAGATAGATAGATAGATAGATAGATAGATAGATAGATAGATAGATAGATACTTGATTGACTAAGATGTAGCACAAGACCGAAGGTCTGAGGTAAGATAGATAGATAGATAGATAGATAGATAGATAGATAGATAGATAGATAAGAGTCTGTGACTTGATTAGAAGCTGAGATAGATTGATGAATCATTTTTTCATACTTTATCATGCGCTTCTCTCTTCAATTAAGCAATTAAATCCATTTAGTTGATCAATTTCTACTCGGACAGTCACATGAAATAATGTTAAATAATGATTTTTGTTTTACTAAACTGATTGCTGATTTATTCAGACGCACCATTGGAACTTGTTTGTGTTTTACTTGCTCACTGGTCAACACTAGTAAATTTGTTTTTTACATAAAAACAGAAACGTAATGACTCGATTGCTGCCTTTATTTAAAAACTGAAGTGTTGACAATGTACAGCTTTTGCACGCACCATTAACTATAGGGTAACAGAATCTATGATTGTAACAATATAGTTAGCCAAGTGTTTGTGCTTAAAACTAGAGGCAAACAGTTTGAGAAATTTAACTTTCTTGGTTGTGTCATAAAGATTTATTGAACATGTGACAAAGATATCCGAAAGTATATTGGAATTGCAAAAGATGCTTTCCAGGCTCTAAGCATAGTGTTAAGACATTTCGTTAGAGTGTTGAACTGCTATATCATAACCCAAACAAAGTCGATGACCTTTACTTCTGAAGTTGAAGCAGACAACTTCCCCTCATCATCCATTTCACGGCTATAAACCAACAGAAAAAAGACTCATGCCAAGACACAGCTTTCTACATTCAGTAGAACTCCTGAACGTCACGCCTTTCTCCGTGGTGAAGCCTCCTTGACAACGTGAAACATAGACTATCTATCTATCTATCTATCTATCTATCTATCTATCTATCTATCTATCTATCTATCTCAGTCTGTTCACTATCTATCTATCTATCTATCTATCTATCTATCTATCTATCTCAGTCTGTTCACTATCTATCTATCTATCTATCTATCTATCTATCTATCTATCTCAGTCTGTTCACTATCTATCTATCTATCTATCTATCTATCTATCTATCTATCTATCTCAGTCTGTTCACTATCTATCTATCTATCTATCTATCTATCTATCTTGCTCTAAATATTTGGCAAACACCAGTTATATTTGAAAGCCTTTAATTTCGAATATCAAAATGCATAACGACATAAATCATCGTTAGTAGATCACTTTTATCTATCTATCTATCTATCTATCTATCTATCTATCTATCTATCTATCTATCTATCTCAACCCAACATAATCTATCCCTCTGGCTTCAGTTATGCCTGGCCCGTCTTATCCTGTCTGAATCCCTGTTGGTTGCTGTAGAGCCAACTACTCTCAACTACTAATGCGAGAAGTTAGAAATTATGGATCATCTTTTAATTTACTCCAGTTTTTAAGACTTTCCAACCGTAGCACTCCGGAGAAGATTCTGTGTGCAATACTAGATAGGTGCGATGTAGCGATTCGATATGAAGGAAAAGCTATCTCTTTATTTGTTATATATTATTTGACCTGGTGCGTAATTTTGCGCAGAAGAGTATTTTTATGATTTAGCAAAATTGCAAGCTGGCTGACAAAAGAAAATAAATATTGTTCTGAAAAGTTAAGGAATGGAGGCGCCAGGTGACAAGTAAACTTTCCCAGGTCAGATGTTGAAGCAGAAATCTATTTATAATAAAATAAATGTTTTGTGTTTCGATAACCAGCGTAGACAAAATCAGATAATAAACCTCGAAATTGTTTTATAAACAATGTGCCTGAAACATGACATATTAAAACGAGATTTGGCCGATCGGAAAATAGTTTAGTCGGCAGTAGAAGTGAGGCAGCAGTTGGAATCGGAAGACAAATGAGAGAGGCACGGACAGCGCGGCCTCTTGGCTACTCCCTCGTATGCGAGTGTACAACTCCTCTGACCCATCTCCTACTACATAGCAAACGTCACTGAGAATTATACCTTGTATACCTTTATTTATATATTCGTGTTACGGTAGTCATTCTGCTAGCGAGAATACCGTCGAATTCATATTGGAATACAGCATATTTAGCAGAGGGAAAAATTTATTTCAAATAAAGTATGAACTCGTAGTGAGAGCGATGTGGTTCTACAGGCAGATGATGAGAATACTATGACACGATTATGGGAGCAACGAGGAAGTTTTAAGGAAAATGGGAAACATAAAATGCTCTTATACTTAAAATAAAAAAATAGCAGTGGAAATTTCAGGGGCAAATAAGAGGGAAAGGTCAGGAGAAGGGCAGAGAAAAATAGTGAGCTACTTGTCTAATAAATTTGGGCGACTGGGTAACATAACCAGAAAAAGAACGTTGTGAAGAGCCACGAACGCCTACGCTTTTAATTTATGTCGTGTCAGTTTCAGCGGATCTCGTTTTGCGCAATCATTTATATGAAAATGGGGTTAAGCCCAAATCAGGCAAGTAGAGAATTCCATTTGTCAGGTCAGGGAGGTATAGTAAAGAATAGAAACAGATATTTGTTTTGAGCTTACAAAAATAGGAATCTGTGGAGAGCCGTATCTCACATGACTTTGCAACATAACCCCATAAACTGCACCCTTTCTTTACACTCATACAAAACCACACTGATCTCCTATCTCTATATATTCCCTGTAGGTTCCCAACGTTTTAGGATGTATGGCCTACCTAAAATTCATAAGCAGAACACTCCTCTCACACTCATTATAGTTGGTTCTGCTTAGCATGAGTTGGTAAGGTCAGTCAGTCAGTTAAGTGCCATACGCTTGGGCGATCATGTCTCGAAAGAGACATGACTGACTGGGCAGAAGAATATCTCGCAGTAGGTTGCCATTGCTTTCTGCGGTAGACTGGTTACCGTTCACGGCTATAGAACCCAATCTATCCTGTTATTTAACCCATAACTGGAAGGAAGAGACGGATCAATACCTTTCCCAAGGGTATTTGCGCGTAAGTGAATACAACAGATTCAACTGGAATTCGAACTCGGCTCTCCGGTTTCTCGTTCCGAGCTGATATCCACTGTACCACAACGACTTGGTTTAAATTCTAGTTCCTGGTCTGAAGTTTTATTCAGACCACTGTATTCCAGACTCCTTTGCATTTGCAGCATATTAAATCGTTCTGCAGACTCAGAATATCTTGCGCTATTTGATATTTTAACCTGTTCACAACTATAACCCTGGAGGAAACTATTGGCATTTGTGTCGACTATTTATATCAAAAGCTCTTAAAACCTCCTTCCCTTCCTTAGAAGCTCTTTGTTGAGCTGTTGGTAATGACTACTAAGTTTCAGTTTTAATAATGTGTATCGGAAAATCGATGAGTAGTCCTCTGGAACGTCTCATGGCTAATATCTTTGTAGGGTTCCAAGAAACTATTTGCTGAGGTTCTCACACCATGCTTTTACGTACGTAATGTCGACGTTACCTTTTCATCTTTCACATCACATAAAGAGACGAATAGATGTTTTCAACATTTGAACAATCTCCACCCTACCTTACAATTTAAGATGGAATTCTTTTTTTTAATCGTATCACCCCGAGCAAATCGGTAACGCCACTGAATCGCAGGGGGCTACGTAAGAGTGAAAAGATTGGAAAAGAGAAAGCCGGAAACCACGTCCTAAGCAGGGAACAAGGGATGGGCCTCTACACCTGTTCAATAGACGTGGGTGGAGTGTGAACCGGGCGATAGTTCAGTCTATCTACTCCAATTGAAAAAAAAAGTAAACAAAAAAGAAAGTGAAAAGATTGGAAAGAGAAAGCCGGAAACCACATCCTAAACAGGGAACAAGGGATGAGACTCTACACCTGTTCAATAGATGTGGGTGGAGTGTGAACCGGGCGATAGTTCAAGTTTTAATAATGTGTATCGGAAAATCGATGAGTAGTCCTCTGGAACGTCTCATGGCTAATATCTTTGTAGGGTTCCAAAAAACTATTTGCTGAGGTTCTCACTCCATGCTTTTACGTACGTAATATCGACGTTACCTTTTCATCTTTCACATCACATAAAGAGACGAATAGATGTTTTCAACATTTGAACAATCTCCACCCCACCTTACAATTTAAGATGAAATAAGAAAATGTTGCCTTTCTTAGTCATTTTTTCGAGAGAACCTCCACATCTTTCGCCACTAGCGTTTACAGAAACCCACTTTTGCAAGGTTTTATCTTAGTTTTAATTTCTTTGCTCCAAAATCCAGGAAAATTCAGTCAGTTAAGTGCCATACTTGATACACGCTTGGGCGATCAATTCTCGAAAGAGACATGGCTGACTGGGCAGAAGATTATCTCGCAGTAGGTTGCCATTGCTTTCTGTGGTAGACTGGTTGCCATTGCTTTCTGTGGTAGACTGGTTGCCGACCAAGAGCTATAGAACCCAATCTATCCTGCTATTTAACCCATAACTGGGAGGAAGAGACGGATTAATACCTTTCCCAAAGGTATTTGCGCGTAAGTGAATACAATGGATTCAATTGGAATTTGAACTCTGCTCGCCGGTTTCTCGTTCCGAGCCGATATCCACTGTACCACAACGCACATCCAGGAAAATTAACCTTGTCAAAACTCTTACCCGCTCTGCACTAATAATATACACGGAATGTAAATTGCATACCTAACTAAAGTTAATCACTGATATTTTTCTTGCAAATGGTTACACTCAAAGAGTTCTCAGCAATGTTATACTACATACCTGCACTCATTTGCAAAAAAAACAAACGGCATAGCATGATGTTAAAAGGGCACAAACTGAATAAAAACAAAATTTTATCATCAACATTATTGTTATTGTTAAAGAGGAAAGATCAAATTTTGTTGTCATTATGTATTTTATCCTTTTTAACACGTCCGAAATTTCGGTTAGTGTTTTCTTTTTCCGTCAGCGATCCACCACATGCATACGTAATATTACTTTTATGACAAACGTAATATAATGCCAATTATTTTTTTGGGGTGTTGAAAGAGACATTAATTTTTAAATCCTTACAAAAATCAACAAATTGCTTGATTTTAATGAAATTTTCAAGAACTATTCACAAATAAATGAAGTTATTTATGGAATTATTATTTTTGAAAAATCTTGGTAAAAATATATATATATTTACATCTGTTAACTCTCCTCCAGTTAATTGCACGAAACTTCTAGAAATTTATCATGTAGCTCAATTTTTTTACTTAAATGTAGGACGCCTATGGGAATGTAAAACATGTAATTTTTCTTTTAAATACGAAACCATTTTTCCGAAAATCTTCTCCGAATATTGAAATCAAAAATGCATTAAAATGCACAATTTTTAATTTAGATGAACTTTTAATCGATTTTATGCATAATATGATTTAAGAATATCATATTTTGAAGAAAAAATTCAGTTAATAATGAGTTTTTATAAGAACTGTTTTCATATTTTCTTTGCTAATTATGATGATTTATAAAGTTTCAAACATCTTTTAAATTGCTACCAATCTATCAGTGTGTTCGGTTATTAATTTATTAAGTAAAGACTATGCTTACAACTCGAAAATTAAAAAGTTTAATGCAAAATATTTAGAATTAAGATTTTTAAAATAATTTAATTTTTTATGTTAAACTTCACATTATGTTATATAACTTGTCAGAGATGTATATTTAATTTTTGAAAGACTTTTCAAAACGAGAATTAACTTTTGGTTAAAAATGGCTGAAAATTTTTTAAAAAAACCTTAAATCTCAAATTTTTAGATGTCAGTCAATAACATTTCGGTGGGAATTACACAAGAATATATTGCCTACTAGAAATAGTAAATTTAATCATTTAGATTTCAATTAAAACTAGAATAAAAGCTTCAGGAAAACTTTTTTTTATTTTTAAAAATTTACTTAAAAATTTAAACATCTAAGTTTAGTAAAACTAAAACATTATGTCCTCCTAAGTGTCTTGTTTATATCAAACTGCCGTGGATCGGATTTCGGAGTTAATTTTTGCTGATAAGTTCTCATCGTCCTGAATGCACTGTTTTAATTCTATTTTAGTATGTACCATCATTTCTAAGTATGAGTCCTCCTTTATCCACAAAAACATTTTGCTTACCCGACAAAAATAGTTATTTATCGAGTTAAGAGTAAGTGCGATGCTGACTGTGTGAATAAAACCAATGAAAGGCTATAGGTGAGGATTGCCCAACTTGTGTCCGGTCCTATTCGAAGGTATATACCAATAACATCATCCGAACCTTCACAGACACACGAGTCTGTCATTGGTGAGCACTTATTAAGAAAAAATATTTGAAGTGACTATTATTTAGTTATTGTCCTTTTTCGTTCTGCACAGATCCAGGAAAAAACACCATTTGGATATCTTAGAAGTTGTTGTGATTAAAACATTGCAATCTACTCTGTGTCTCTGTGTGGACCGAAGGAGCTCAGACACAATTCGAACTGTTTGGGGAATCATGGGTTCGATCTGGATGATAATAATTTTTTTTTCTGTGTCTCATCTTCAATTTTAAGGTCCTATTTTAAACCACCCCTTCAGTACTATTTTAATACCGACGATTGACTACTGAACAAGTGTCAGTCGAAAGGTTCCTTAGGTTATATTTATTTTATTCAATCTTAACGGTTAAACATTAAATTACAAGCCATATCTTAAAACACGGTTTGTCATGGTGTCGTCCAAGAAAATTATTTTCTACAATATATATATATATATATATATATATATAGTACACATTTTCTACAATATATATATATATATATATATATATATATATATATATATATAGTACACATTTTCTACAATATATATATATATATATATATATATATATATATATATTTATAGTACATTTACCGTCAGTAATTTCTTGGACTAGGCAGCTTGTGACAGTTATGTAGTAAATCTACAATCTAATGAAATATTTTGTATTATATGCATAGTAATCAGAACAACTTTCAGGATTTTGTTGGATTAAGTGCATATTCTACCAGAGAATGAAAGTAGAGCTGTTGATCTACATATTAAATTCAGGGCAAGCAATGTCTAACTTGGTAACCTAGACAGTACATCCTTGATATATATATATATATATATATATATATATATATATATATATATATATATATATATATATTCAAAATAATAACTAAATAGACTCTGCAAGTATTTAAGTTTTAAATTTATACTAAGATAAACTTTAAGAAAAACCATTAACAAACAGAACCTAATTCCGTTACAATCCGGTGCACTAAGGCGTTGGATAAGAGGGGAGAAAAAAAAGAAATCCGCGGAATAAGGACAAGACATACGATACTCCGCAGTAAAGAAAAAAAAACCCAAACGGAACCAACCACAAAAAAAAGAAAGAAAAAGTGCTCGATACAAAGTACAAACGAAATGCAAAAGTAGAGCAAAGACACACAAAGAATCTGGCTAGCTTGAGATTCTTTGTGTTTATATATATATATATATATATATATATATATATATATATATATATATATATATAGTGGTGTGTTATGATAATGTTTAGCGCCAAGATTGTTGTTTTTCAATAGTTTTACTGGTGAAAAAAGGTATTTTGAAAAGTAGGTGTTTTTATCGTAAACTGCTCGATAGTGAGGTGAAGATACAGCGTTGATAAGTACGAAGAGTTTGTCTCTTTAACTGAGCAGATTCATGCCGACTTTGAAGTTTCTTGAGGATACAGTTTTGATGTTTTCACTCGCCAGGGCTTTGAAGTTTTAACGGAGCAGATTTATAACGACTTCGAATTGTATCTTTGTACTTATATATATATGTATATATATGATAATAATAACTACTTAGACTGTATGAATGCACTCCGTAAATCTATGCCAATATAAACCTTCGAAAAAACCATTAACAAACAGAACCTAAATCCGTTACAATCCGGCGTACTAAGACGTCGGATAAATGGGGAGAGAAAAAAAGAAACCAGCGGAACAAGAACAAACATTCAATATTCCGCAGTAAAGGAAAAAAAAACCCAAACGGAACCAAACACAAGAAAAAGTGCTCAATACGAAAGTACTAAAATACAATAGTAGAGCAAAAACACACGAAAAATCTAAAGTGAGCCAAAACCTACCGCGGTTTCACACTACGGATCGTCAGGGAAAAGGCCGAAGTACTAAAGATAAAAAGCAAATAAATAGACTTTCACAAAGAATGGGAAAAACCATACCAACACAAGAAAGGGGAGTAAAAACTTTAATAAAACAAACTTTATTAGAAATAACAACAACTACGAGATAACTACAACAACAACAACAAAAAAAATTTTTGATTTTTTTGTGTATATATATATATATATATATATATATATATATATATATATATATATATATATAAGGTGGACATTAAAGTCAAAAACCAAGCGGTGACAGTTTGATTTATCCTTGTGCGCAATCGTTTGGCCTTATGTGTTGTGTTTTTGCTCGAAAGTAAAACATACAAGACAGTGATGCATTGTGGGTAGTTTATTGTTTTGTTCTAAAGCTAACAGATTTTGATTTTCATATTTACACACCTTCTATACAAGATATTGAGCACTTTTCCTATAAACACAGCTGTCAAGCAAATAAGAACTACTCAGGCCGTCCATGATTCGGCGATTGGACAACATTTGCTTGACAACCATGAATGTACCTCCCGGTAGAAAGACACTTAGTTTACAATTCTCCACAGTATACCATCTTCGAGTTCTTGAGGCCGTATCTATAAAAATTCAAAAGCCTAGCCTGTGCAAACAAAATAAGCTCCTTACATTTGTTAGACAGCTGACTGCTTTTTACCCAGGATTGAAATCCAACCAAATTAGCGTCAGTCGACGATTCTACCTCTGAGCTACGGCCTCTCGGTAGAAGGGGGCAGACATTTTAGCACGTATATTATCATTATACACGCCCAATAGCTGAGAGTGTTCTAATTCAAAGCTGAATATACGATGCGTAAATGCCAGAGTAGCTACTGTTTTTCAAAGTCTACCATTCTTCCAGAGTGCTCAATCAGGGTGTGAGAGCGTATTGTAATAGTTGTTAAAATTATTTATAAAAGCATAGTATCACGACACAAAAATTTTAATGTTTCGGAGCCGAACTGCTTCTTTTCAGGTGATATGTATAACTGAAAATAGATGGTGGAAACTATTTTTGGGAATGTGATATGTAGGTGATTGTTGTTGGGATGTAGTATGTCTAAGCTGGTCCATCAGCTTAGACATACTACATCTGTATCTCACCATAGAGATACAGATTTTGGCTAGGAGAGGGGGCGATGTCGCTTATGTATAGAGTGCATTTGAGCGAGAGATTTACAAAACTTCTTGTGCAAAATTTATCAACGAGACCGTCCAGAAGAGTTGCAGGTGATTCCGAAATTGTTTGGGGGCCTTAGTTTAAAGAAATGGCAATTTTATTGAATAAATTTACTCTTTAGTATTTAAAGATTTTTTTTTGTAATTTCAGTAAATGTATCAGTTAAAATGAGATGCTTATGCTATTTTCACTTTTGCATATTTCAGAGGAAATATATATATATATATATATATATATATATATATTGTAAGAAAGTGATAGAACACGTCGTTTTTAAACCCACTGTTCAAGCATCTATTTTTATAAAGAGTGCTCTATAAAAAGTAGAGCTTTATATTGTAATAGTTGCTACAATGGTTTATAAACTTTCTTCCACTCATAGTAGTAAAATAAAAAGTGTCTACCCTTTTTTTAAAAAAAACTAACATCCCAATATAAGAATTACCGAGACAAAACTAAAAAGTGACCTGTCCAAAATTAAACTACCCCGCCCCATCTCCTCACCCAAAGCTGTATTTCTATGGTTACAAACTGCCGACAGACCGGCTTAGACATACTAAATTCCCATCCCACACATTACTTACATATCACATTCCCAAGAATGAATTTGTTTCCACCATTTATTTTTATTTCCACTAATTACCAGAAAAAGGGCACTTGTGCCCTGAAACATGAGAATTTTTGTGTAGTGATACTATACTTTTATAAACCATTGTAACAGCTATTACAATATATATATATTGTAACATCTATTACAATATATATATATATATATATATATATATATATATATATATAAGAGCTGTAATCAAATATAAGACAAATATAGTTCGGAATCGGACAGAAATTTAAGATAAAGAACAAATAACAGTTGTTTATCAGCCTAATATGTGCATTTTTTTAAGGTTCAAAAGATTTCTCCAAATATCAATCTTCGATGATGCAAATAAAGGTTAAACATGTTAGTTTGATAAACGTTTCCGATTTGTTCTTTATCTCATTACATATATATATATATATTGCTTCAAATCGTATTTTTATTTTGTGGATACTTGTATTTGAAATAGAATCCCCGTTTTTCAGTTGCCTTTTAAACATTGTTTATTACATATACCAGCTTGTACACTCGACAAAATATGCTCTTCAGCAAGGTTTGAACATGCACCCCTTTTTGTTGGTGGAATTACCATTTTACACGGCGTGCCTTAGACACCACTCGGCCACAGAGTGCGTCGCAGATTAAAATAATATAAATGTTGGATTAAAAATCAATCCGCTGATATTTCGTGTGTATGCGTGTTGTGTGTGTGTGTTTATGTGTGTGTTGTGTGCGTGTGTGTGTTATGAATAAATGATAATCCTGCTATTACGAATACATGAATGCACACTGAAATTTATCTGATCTGATATATAAAATTACGTTTTTTGTCACATCATGATCAATCATTTTATAGTTTAGTTTTGTTTTATCCTTGGTTGATATCTTTGAATATCCATATTTTATTAAACCGTACAACGTAAGATTGTTACGATTGGATACAATTCAGATAATATTTGTACCACTTTTTCCTGGTTTCTTTTTTATTGCTTCATTTATTTTTATTTTATTTATCTTTTTTTTTTTCGTCAATGAATAGATATTAAAGTCGACTTAACAAGTGACTTCGGATCATGAACTCTTGGCCTCACTTCCTTCATTCTAATAATTTAGTAGAGAAGCAATTTTACAGCATCTCTCTGATATTAATTCCAATCAAAAAAGTAAAAGTTAATTACCAAAGTTTGCTTCTGTCAGTTTGGCATTGGCTTGTACGTGACAGATCCAAAATTTACCGCCAATTTCAATGAAAAAGGAGAAAAAATTTAATTCCGCGGCAAGCATTCAATTCACTTGAATCAATTATCATCGGTTTTTTTAAGTTTATACATGTATTTTACATTATTGCATTCTTGTTGGGTTGCTGTGAGTTCAATCAATGTGTTTTTCTTAATATTATTCATGATTTTCCAATTAAAACCTGGCGTTTAATTAAGTTTAAGTTTGTAAATCATGCTATATAGAGCTGGACATGTCTGAGCGGGAGACAGACGAAATTCAATTGTCTACATGCCTATTAACTGCGACGTACCAGTGTATACGCCCACATTTCAAACCAGGCGTTCACATAGCGGAAACGACTGAAGAAAATATTTCTACAATTAAAATCGTCATTTGGGGAAAATATTACCAAGCGAGAAGTAGTAATGTATAATGGTAATTGAATTCGTTGCTTTCACTTACTCGCAGTTACCCTTGGGAAAGGTATTAATCCGTCTCTTCTCTCTCTCTCGCTATGGGTTAAATAACAAGACAGATTGGGTTCTGTTGCCTCGGTTAGCAACCAGTATAGAGCAGAAAGTAATAGCAACCTGCTGCAGGAAAAATATTTTAACCAGTCTGTCATGTCTCTTTCAAGACATGATCACCCAAGTTTGTATCACGTATAGCCCTTCAATGACTGAATGGTAAAATAGCCGTTTTTACACAATAAACCTTAGGCATTCATTAACTGGACAATTAATTTAACTTTCTAGTGAACATTATTGTCTTTGCTATAAGAGCTTTTTAACATTTATGGAGGTTTCCTTATAAACTTTTCTTCTTCTTCTTCTTCTTCTTCTTCCTTCTCCTTCTCTTTTTCTTCCTCTTCTTCGCCCTGCAACTGCCCCACCGAGGAACACATTGATCGTGTTTACCACATGCTGACAGTTGACAGACGATTGATTATAAATCACTTAGCAAATGCTATTATCATTTCCTGCGAGAGATTTGACAATATTTTCTAAAATGACGTTGGCATGACAAAGGTTTCTGCTCGATGGGTTCAACGTCTTCTGACACCTTATTCTCTTCTGCTCCAAAAGTCGTTCTATCTTCAGGGAAGGTTGGCCTTAGTTGTTGGGATGCAAGAGGTATTTTGTTTATTGACTATCTTCAGAAGTACCACATCATCAATGAAGCGTACTATGCTAAATCTCTAAGGCAGTTAGGAAAGGCCATCAAGATCAAACGCCGAGAAAACTGACGAAAGGGGTGTTGTTTCCTCACCACAATGCCCCAGTACACAAGTCTTTGGTTTTAATTGCTGCTGTGTATGACTGTAGCTTTAAACTGGATTATAAATCCTCTCTAAAAAATCGGTGACCACGCACCAACGGGATCAGACGCGAGTCAAACGCCAAGCTGACTATGCACTGACGTGATCGGATGTTAGTCAGACAAGCAGCCGTGATGAGCCAACGAACTGAACGCCAGCAGAGTTCGGGTTTAGAACTTTCGTAAAAATTCAAAACAATAAAATTCGAAATTGAATTAAAGTGATTTATTCTTACTTTCTCCGTCTCTCAAATGTGTTAAAAGTAATTTGTTTTTTTGTGTATAAATTTATAGAAAAAAACAAAAGTCGTTACACGAATTGGCCCCTCTACATAAGTTAACAGGGGACTGACGGAGTTAGGCAGTTAGCGCAGGCAGGCGTACAGACAGGCGAGCGGCGGGCGGGCGGGAATCGGTCAGGTGAGTAGGGTCCGCAGCAGCTGACCACACGCCGGCGTAATCGGACACGCAGCAACCGGCTCCCTGGCAATCGGACAAAATTCCTTGTTCGTTAATTTTGATTTGACGATCATTTGTTCCCCAACATGAAAAAACACTTAGCTGGTAAATATTAATCCAGTAATGATGACGTTATATATGCTGCTGATTAATTCTTTGACCAACACGACGAAAACGTTTTATTTAGACAGCTAGATGTCAATTTACCTGGAAAGAAACAATGCAGTTATTAATAAAATAAGTTCACATTAATGCATGCAAGATTTCACCACTGTAGCATCTTCACTTCACAGACAGCCTATAAACTTTTCAGCCCACCCTCATACACTGTAAATGCAATTCTGTACTAGTGGTTATAACTCTTACGAGCAACAGTAAGATTTAAGTAGTATTTGTTGGTCCATTTTATTTCAGTTGATGGTGTCGTTTATAACCAGCTATCGATCATTTCAAATCGATGTATCGGTCAGTTGAAGCTTGATCCATTCAACTGAAGTGTTGACAACTTAACAGTGTGTTTATATATTTATCAACATTTTTGAGGTATTGTAATTATTTTCACTATTTACATTGTTCGGAAGGTTGTCCTCGTCTTTGTCCTCAAGGACCGATGGGCTAGTAGATAAAAATGGAAAATAAGACAGATCATTTACATTACTTAAATTTTTTGGTCTGATATCCTCATCTTTGTTGCTTCATGTGCTTCGACCTTTATTTCATTTACTGGGGTAGATAGTTCTAGTTCCATGAGTTATGCGTCTTCCACATTTCTCAATATCGATTATCTCCCTTTAACTGAACTCTTTGTTTTTCTTCTCCTCATCTGTAGCCAGGTAATGAACTCACAACTATTTATTTGTTTTGATATTAGAAAAGTAAATATTTATTTAACTGTCTGAATCACTCCATTATTTTATTTTCTTGTATAGTAGTTTGCTTTGGCTTTTAAAGGTTATTATTGATAAGTTTTCCTACAAACAAAGTTTGCAACTTATCTTATTGTGTAGGGCCGCTCTTACGATTTTCTATATAAATTTGGCTCAATATATATTTTGATAATGTGCTGTTTATGTATCTTTATGTTTGAATGACGTTTTGTACTTGTTAAATCTTTCTTTAAATGTTGTTCCTATAGCTCTTACGTAATTTTTTTATTCTAATGTTATTCGGATGTTACTTATTACAGTAGCTCTATATATTAAATTATTGCTGAGTGGACAGTTTTTGTTTCGATAATTGCTTTTATTGGTGTTGTTTTGTTGTTTTATGTTGTTGCAGTCAATATTGTTGTTGTTGAGTATTATTTATTGTGTTTGGTTATTATTTCCTCCGTGCTATCAATGCAGTTGTTCCTGATTTTGACTATGATTTTCGGGGGATTTTTGATAATTTTCTGTGATTGGGGAAAAAGTTTTTCAATTATTTTGAAGAATATTTTTCGTATTTTTGTTTTTATTGTATTATTCTAGGGTGAGTTGAATCAGGTTAGGTTTCTTCTTCTGTTTGTTTTTGTTTGTGTATTCTGGCTAGTTCGAATAACCGCCTTTTCATACTGCTGATTTGTATAATTTCTTTATTTCCCTTGAATATTTTTATGTTCCAGGAAACTCTATGATATTTTTCTGTTGATGGATATGAAGGATGTGTTTGAATAATTTAGTAGGGTGGTTGGAGATTTTGTTGATGTATGTAGGATTGTTATTTGCTTTCTTGTAGTGTTTGTATGCGTTAGTGCTTAAATTTAATGTTATGTCTAGAAAATCTACGATTTTTTGATCAGATTTTGTCTACTTCACATCCTAGTGTCTTGAGGGTTTCTATAATTTGTTTTCTTTTTCTGTAGTTCTACCGTTAGAGTTTCGATTATCAGGCCATTGTTCCTGTATAAACTAATGTTTTTAAGAATATTTACCAATTTCTTGATGAGCGTATAATGTATCATAAACCAGTGGATAGAGTGCTCTAATTCATTACTGAATGAGCATTGCGTAGATGCTAGAGCGGCTATTGTTATTGTTGTAGTTCTACCGTTAGAGTTTCGATTATCAGGCTATTGTTCCTGTATAAACTAATGTTTTTAAGAATATTTACCAATTTGTTGATGATAATATATATATATATATATATATATATATATATATATATATATATATAATCATGCGCACACAGATCTGTTTCGCTGTATCAAAGCTCATCAGTACGGTTAAACATCCGATGGCTTTTATCCAAGGATTGAAACCCGACCGAATTGGCGTCAGTCGGCGCTTCTACCTTTGAGCTATAGGCACTCGGGAGGCAGACTTTTAGCGTATGATGTATCATAAACCAGTGGATAGAGTGCTCTAATTCATTACTGAATGTGCAATGCGTAGATGCTAGAGTAGCTATTGTTTTTTCAAAGTCTACCATTCTTCCAGAGTGTGAGAGCGTAACTATGGCCATGAGTTCATATAATGCGCCATCGTAACTGATCATTATCACGGAAAAGTTTTGATCATTACAGTGATTGTTGCTATTATTAGTGTTTCGCTTTTTTATCCCTATTTTGTTGTTGTAGTAGAGTATTGAACTTTTGCAGTATTTGATAATGCCAAAGTCTTTGTCGTTAATGTTTATGTGTTGTTTCGCCAGATTTAGTGCATCGGTGAGTGTATGCTCATTGATCGATGGGTAATTTTATATTTAGTTGTATAAAGGACGAGTTTGATGATGATTTTAATCCAAAAACTTGTCTTTTTCTGTGTTTTTCTATTGGTTTCTGATTAACGTGTTCCTTCATCTTGTGCATATTTTTCTATTTGCTTACTTAATTCTCTAATATTGTTATTTTGTGAGATTTATTAGTGTACACGTTGGATTGTTTACGAAATTGGCCTCGTGCTTTTTTAGTTTGATGACTAGTCTCACTTTCGGTAATTATTTGATTATTTCGTTTAGTATTAGTTTGGCGACTACGTCTGTTGTAGATAGTTCTAGATTTGTTAGTTTATATAGAGATAGGTTTTTATTTACCTATCATTTTTAAGTTTTTTCTGGGTGTTATGTATTTCTGTTTCTAATATATTTATTGTTATGAGTCTTCGTCGCCAATTTCTTCTGGAATTGTGGCGAAATTTCTTCACAAAGTTGTAGTGACAGGTTTGTACGAGAAGGTAGGTTCAAAACAGTGTATTAGTATAATAAGAAACAAGATATCCAAAAGAAGAGTTAATAATTAGTAATATAGAAAGGCCGAAGGTATTATTACGCTGCCTGACTAGTAGCTGTCGTTAACTGCCCTCGTTAACTGCTTTGTTAACTGCTCTTGTTGACTGCTCGTAATTAAGGTATTTAGTTACCCCCCACTAGATCAAGTTGTGGCACAATGCCTTTTTAATGTGGATTATCCAGGTCATATAGCCCGGCTAAAAATTCCTATCTAATATTCCCCAGTCGTGACTCTGTTCTTCGGGGTAGCCACGACTGTGTTAATATTCTCTGCCCGGAGACAGAGAACTGACAGTGTGCAAGACAGTTACTGCTCGTAACTGCAGTATTTAGTTACCTCCACTACTAGGGCAAAATGTGGCACAAGGTCTTTTTAATGTGGGTTATCCGGGCCATATAGCCCGGCTAAAAATTCCTATCTAATATTCCCCAGTCGTGACTCTGCTCTTCGGCGTAGCCACGACTGGGTTAATACTCTACGCTCGAAGGCATAGAGCTCGACAGTGACAATGGCAGTTACTGAGAGTAAGTGTCTCTAGAAGTCGCGCAGGTAATTTATATACATCAAGAGGCAGAGTCCATTTCTCGTAGAAGGGCACCATAACATTTATTATTCTTATTAGGTCATTTTCGAATATATATATAATGAAAAATCCGTAAAGAGGAGAGAAGATAATCCCCCCAAATTATTCAATTAACATAAAATAAAATATTAAATAGATAAGAATAGAGAAGCAATGGATATTATCCACAGCACTATGATATACATAAAAAAGAAAGCTCAACACATAAACGATTTTATGGTAGACTTTGAAAAACAGTAGCTACTCTAGCATCTACGCATCGCTCATTCAGTAATGAATTAGAGCATTCTCGCCACTGGTGTATGATACATGCCCTAAAAGTCTGCTTCCTTCTAACGAGCGCACATAGCTCAGAGGTAGAAGCGCCGACTAACGCCAATTCGGTCGGGTTTCAATCCTTGGATAAAAGCCATCGGATGTCTAACCATACTGATGAGCTGTGATACAGCGAAACAGATCTGTCTGCTGATGGCTATATATATGTGTTAGCACAGAAAAGAAATATTGAGGTTAGTTACATCTATTTACTTCCTTAAATTTTAATTTTATTTCTTTTATTTTACTTTTTCAATTTATTATATTAGCGCTAATGTATTTATATCTTCGTGTTATGTTTTTAAATATCCTCTAATTTATGTTTTATGAAAAATTTCTTTTTCTGTGTATATGATCTCGTCATTTTTTCTTTAAATGCCAAATGATTTAGTTTAAAACAATGTATCTGTCTGCCGTTTACCTCCGATCAAAGTCTGAAATTTCTATTTCTTAGACATTTCTGTTGTCTTTCCCCTTTCTTCCCTCTGTACATTTTATAACATTTTTCCTCTTTGTTCCGCTGTTTGCTCTATGCTTCTTTTTTTGTGTCCTTCTTTTTCCTCTTTATTTC
Source organism: Ascarosepion bandense (assembly GCA_037127315.1). Classification (NCBI taxonomy): domain Eukaryota; kingdom Metazoa; phylum Mollusca; class Cephalopoda; order Sepiida; family Sepiidae; genus Ascarosepion; species Ascarosepion bandense. The sequence goes on along the minus strand of JBBBDQ010001657.1, from coordinate 2,876,236 downwards.
ATTTTTCTGTTATAGAAGTATGGTTCTTTTTTTTATTTTAATGCATAATATTTGAGCCCAAACAACATGTAACCGATATCTATATCTGTCTTCAATTCACTTCCTGCCTAAATTTAAATTTCCCTCTCTTTGCCGTTTCCATTGGCTCTTTCCTATCAGTGAGTTTTCTTTTGCTTTCCTCTTTGCTGTTTGTTTCCTCTGTGTCTTTCCTTTTCCTTTTCCTCTTTCTTTCCCTTTCTTGCTTACTCATCTTGCTTTCTTTCTTTGTTCTTTCAATGTCGAAACAATTTTACAATTTTGTAGTAGTTTGTAGTTTGTACATGTTCTAAAGTATAATAAATAATAAATATTCACTGGTCTGTTTTTATACCGAGCTCTGTTTTAAATTAATGTTTTGAAAGTCTCAACTATTTGTTCCTTATTCATTTATATATATATATATATATATATATATAGATCGGCAAACAGATCTGATTCGCTGTATCACAGCTCATCAGTACGGTTAAACATCCGTTTTATATATATATATATATATATATATATATATATATATCCTTTACTGGCGTAAGAACGATCCAGGAAAATTATGTAAAATAAACGCAATTATTTTAATAAATCGAAAACATTATGATAAGGATTTATATTTGATTTGACACTTTTTAAGTGATAAATATATTAATGTACTTGATTAATATCCTCCGAATTAAAAGAAAATAAAAGTTCAATCTTTTATTGCTCGCAGTTAATCCGTTCAAGTGCTATATTCTTGATTTTTATATTAATTAGTTTCCCGTGTACAGGATTATAAGATATAGCAAAGAAATAAGTGTATCTTCAACGTGGCTCTACAAATTTAAATATATTTTTTTATCATTTGTGTATCATTTTTCTTTCGAATTGAAAGAAATAAATTACATGGATCCTTTGCAAAACAGCTTCACGCAAACATTTTGGGTATATTTCTTTTACAGTTCAACCGAATGAATTGCGTAGTATAGAAGAAAATAGAATTCTATCTATACGTGAGAATACGTGTGTCACGGATATAAGTTATTTTTTATGCATATAAATTGTAATAGTCATCAATATATATAATTTGGCAGCTAGCTTCTACTGTTGACAGGCGCAAACAGATTTTGTATGTTTTTGTATATGTCAAAATCAATAGACATTTTTGTAGTATTATGTACTTGAATAAATACAATGTGAGTATTTGATTAATTCTAGAATTTCAGGTTTTTATTGTATAGCAAACCACTGGTCAAAGGTTAACTGAAAAACTAACTAGTGAACTAAAATTGATAGTTTTATAACGAAAAATCGGCTTCAGAAAAAAACAAAAATTAAATCTTTTTAATATCGAGTTTATTGATTAATTAATATTTTCCCAAACTGAAAATATACACGTATTCATTAAAAGTAATATTTGAAAGATTACATATATATATATGTGTGTGTGCGTGTGTGTGTATGTGTGTGTGTGTGTGTGTATGTGGAGCAAGAGAAAGAGAGAGAAATGTGTGTGAACAAAGCGAAGAAACAAGCGAATCTTCAAAATTGTTGTACAAATTTAAGTCATTTTTTTTATTATTAAGTATTATTTTCCTTTCAAATGGACAGAAATTGATTACAGAGACTATTAGAGAAACAACTTCATACAAAATATCTTTATGTTGTCGGCTTTACGATAAAAACGAGCTTATTGTATTAGTATAGAATAAGCAGATTACGTCTACATGTTAGAATGCGTGTCATGTAATTACGTTTTATATATATGCGTATAATTGCAGCAATCAACAGTTGATAGCAGAAGTATCCAAGACAGCAAGCAGAACGGCGTTATTAATACTCTACCAATATCTGTGTTTGACAAATAATTCGGTCCGTATGTTTTTACATGTGTCAATATCGCTAAACCTCGTTTCTAATATGCTATACTCGAATAAATATGCGGAAATGTTAGTAACTAAGATTTGAGAATTTCTGTTTTGTATAACAAACGAACGACTATTGGTCAAATGTTAATGGGAAAAAAAAACTAATTACCGAACTAAAATTAATCACTCTTATAACGAAAACTATTTTTTCTTGAACTGATGATCACTAGGAGAAGATACCCTAAAACACATAGCCTATTAATGTACATATTGAAATTATCATACCAAAAAAGTCTTCAATCGTGTTAGAAAGGATGTTTTATTAATCACAAGTTTATTGGTTAATAAATATTTTCCCAGTTTTTAAATGTCCATTTTAAAGAGGAAAAATATTGTTTATCATATTCTGAAGTGATCCTCCAAACTTTTGTAGAAAACAACAAAATTTATTGTCTGCAAATTCAAAGAATGTCGTGTCTCATATGACGTCACTGATTGGTTAATATATATGAGTAGGTATCTCCACGCATTTTCGACAAATAACTTTTAAATTGAATTTTGAAAAATATAAAAGTTTTCTTGAAATTTTTATTTTAGTCTTAATTGAAACCTAAATGATTAAGTTTACTAATTCTATTAAGCAAAATACTCTGATGTATTTCAAACAGAAATTATATTGATTGGAATATGCAATTTTGAGGTGTTTTTTATTATTATTCTGTCGAGCGATCGACAGATTTGTAAACAAAAGTTAATTTTCGCTTTTAAAAATTTTATAAATCTTTCAAAAATAACATCTGTGACACATTATGTTTAGAAAATTAGCAAATTTAATGTTAAATTAATCTGATACACAAGTATTACTTATATATAGCATGAATTTAGAATAAAACTATTTTTAAACATAAAATTAACCTTTCTAAACTTTCCACCGTAATTGAAATGTGTTGACAAATGCGAGATAAGATAAGTGTATGGCGATCACAAGGGGAAGAAACCCTGAAACACATGACTTATTAATGTACACATAGAAATTATCATACCAAAAACATCTTCAAATACACACCAAAAATGAAAATTATTTTAAAAATAGGAAAGCACGACGATTTGTATTAAACTTTTTAATTTATGATTAGTAAATATAATTTTCGCTTAATAAGTTTTAACTTAACCCCAATAAATCTTTGAAATATTTTTAAAATGTTTTCGAAACTTTATAAATTATTATAATTCAAAAAAATGTAAACATTTTTTTTTAAATTTCATTATTAATCGAAACATTTTTTCAGAATATTATGTCCTTAATTTATATTATCTATTTAAACAATTAAATGCTTATCAAATTAAATAATATCATATATATATTGCATTTTTATTTTATTTTTGGGAGCAGATTTTCTGAAATAAAGGCAAAATCTTTCAAAAAAATAATAAAGAATTTACATTTCCTAATGTGTTTTGCGTTTATCTAATAAAACCAATTTTTGCACAAAATTAAATTTCTTAAAATTTCATAAATTTACGTGGAGGTGGGGCTAACAAATCTAAAAAAAATTCCATGATTTTTTAAAATAATAATTCCAAAATTAATTTCATTTATTGAGGAATAAGTGCTGAAAGTTTCATTAAAATTTGACAATCATTTGAGTTTTGCAAGAATTTCCAATTAATGTGTTTGTGACCGGAAAAAAAAAACGAGTTATGTAATATTACATTTTCCATTGTAAACTCTCGTTACCCACTAACTAAAATCAAAACAAGATTTTCTACTAATATTTGGAACGTTTTAGAAGGGATGAAAAGTTTTAAAAATAATTAAAAATACTTTGATCTTTTCTCTTAATATGTAGTGGATAGGAAATTAAGAATTAAAATCAACCTTTTTCACTTTTACAAAAATTCAAAATGACGTGTGAAATCCTGGTTTTCCCAAATAGAAATGGGATTGACCATGTGCTCAAAGAAAACGTCGAAACCGGATTTCGCAAGTAGGTGTTAAACTAATTTTCTCATCAATGGAAGCGACTTGCAAGACTAAAGGGACTTAGCGATCAAGTAAGAAAATCTGAATACTATAAAAGGCCCCGGTCAGCGTCAGTCAGACTCAGATGGGAACAGCGAGAGACGCTGCTAAAATCTAACGAGAGAAGCTTCAAATCAACTCGGACATTCGTCCCCTTTCTCTTTCCTTCTTGCGTGATGATTCCTTTTACTTCTTCTTCTCCATCCAATGACATTATTACTGTAGATACATACCTACGTATGTACGCATGTACTCTTTCAACAATTACTACTACGAACATTTTCTACATATCTTGATACCTTTAACTTTCTCATTGAACATTTACTGCTACCTATTCTTGTTATCTTTTCATTAATAAATTTCTATTTTAACATACAAAATTTATATTTTTATTCTTACACTATTTCACACAATTCTACACATTCCAACCTGCCGACAACCAACCATCTGATGAAAAACTTCTGATAATTTTGGATAAAACTTGTAAGCTGTTGGGAGTTCGGTTATGCATGACAAGACCGAATTAAAGAAACATTAACAATGTCCCTATAGCTTTAAATAATTTAAACATTTTGATAGAAAAAAGTTGGTTTTTATTAAGTCTGGGGTATTTTTTATTCATGCTATGATGTCTTTTCAACTATTTAGTGGCGGTTTTTTTATGAGTATAGAAAATTAAATTAACGAAGACGGGCCATGTACAAAAATGATATAATTTCTATTTTGTACAAAAAAAAAAAGAGTTTTCAGTGACAGTACATAAATCTATAGCATTTTTCTGCAATTCTTGAATGGGATCCAACACTTATTCTCCAACATCGGAAAATCAAAAGCACAGACATTAATTAGGAATTATTGTAACCCAATCAAAACTGTTATACAAAATTATATCTGCAATCATCTGTTTTTCTGACTGCTGTAAGACAAAAAACTGGTGACACTATATTGTCATATCTTCTCCTGAAAGTCCAACAGAAATATAATCTGTTGTGACGAAACTTCGTGGCTAAGTAGTTGTGGCTTTGTTAGAGCCGGGAAGAAAGACAAGGAAACAAGAATGTAGGTTCAAACAGTGTATTAGAATAACAGAACATATATACAAATTAGAGTGTTAGTAATTAGCAAAGAGATCTGTACGTCTGAACTGTATAGTTACGCTGCGTCTCGACTGTCTCTAGACTGCCTCACAGCTGCGTCCTCGGAAGTCACGTAGGTTAGTATTTATTGGCGGAGAAATAGTCCATCCTATAGATTGGGCACCATGACATAATCACTGCCAAAACAACGAACCATTTTTTTTCTTTTTAAATGTTTCATCCCAAGCAATGCCATTATAAGGCAGTGGGTTACAGAAAGCGAAAGGGAAGAAAATGAAAATACTGCTAATGGTAAAAATTGAGTAAAGAAAAAAAGGAAACAGGGTCAAGAAGACGGAAGAAGTTGATTAAGGTTGCATTTAAATTTTTCAATATTTTAATTGTCAGTGAAGTAAAAAATCGGATGGGTGTATACAAATCCTATATCATCCAACAACGTAAAATCGGATACAAAAACCCAAATATAACAGACAAAATAAAATTGCACAACCGCAAAAATGGATTCAAACGACTAAAAACATTTTGAAAAACTCAGACCAAGACAAATTCACAAGTCAGTGTGAAAAGCAAAATTCTGGTTATGATTGAATAAAAAAAAAAAATTCATATATGATGTTTTTTCACACAGAAGCGGAAAGGCCTGCTTGAGCTGGTAACATGAGAAGCTTCACTATTTAAACCGCGTCGCTGACCGGTCAAGATAAATCAAGCATGGGAGCGGTCAGCTGACGGACCTTGTGGCAATCTAACAAGGAAATTTCAAGAAGCCAACCCGTATGTAAGGGCGCGTTGCAGTTTCATTCGACCTTTTCTTCTAATTTTCCTTTTCTTTATTTTCACTCTACGCCGCCAAAGAAAACAACAACAACAACAGAACACTCTACCTGCGGTAAGTACTATTTCTTTAATTCTTCTTTCTTACTTTGTTGCCAACCTACCAAAAGGAGGAAAGGAACATAAGACTTTACATTCTGCTTCTATCATTACACGCCAGGAACATTTAGCTACTTATACTATCAAACCATAAACTCTAAACTTCTGTGGACATTTAAATACTTAAATTTCGCTTTGAACAATTTTAGCTACAAAACTGCATACATTTTCTCAATGAAAAATGTTCTTCTCACAAATTTGTTATAGTGTTCAGTTAATGCAATGCAGCTTATATTTTTCTTCTTATATGTTTGTCATTCTGTTAATAAATCTTTACTTTAATGTACAAACGAAATATTTTATCCTTTCACACTTCAACATCCAACCTTCTGATATTTAAATTGTGGGAACTTCGGACGTGTTTGGCAGAAGGCCAATTTACTAAGCATCACCGAGGCCATTACAGTTTTAAAGAAGAACTGAAAATAATATCGCAATCTCTTTATCCGATTCTGATGGAAATATAATATCATTTGGCACATACGCTTTGTATCATAAGTACTTTTTACCAAATCAAAGTTTGTATACTTATCACACTTGGAATGGTCAAGACCAAACTTTGTAGAATTTCACAAGATATAGCATTCAGTGGGTAAACCGTCTGACAAGTTTAAATCAAATGTCAAATTCAGTTTCATATTTCACTACTTTTGGTAACTTTGCACTCAGTTGATATCTTTAGAAATGTCGACGCTATACCTAAAAAAAAAAAGTAGCATTTCAAAAGTGCAGAAACATTGAACCTCACCACTAAATGTCATTCGGGTGTAATTGTTTAGATTCCTGAATTTCGATTCTCTTTGCATGAAACAAAGTAAAAAGTAGGTAGACTGGAGAGAAGGAGAAAGGCTAAAAGGGCGAAAAGCAATATTCTTTGAACTTTTCATCGACTTTTCAGCGACTATTGAAAGAGACAGTTGAATAAATGCTATCTGTAAGGGTAGATGAACATCTGTCACGATTTGACAATGCTTACTTTAAACCTGCCAATACGAGTTGGACATTCGATACTGTTTTCGAAATCAAGTCCTGGTCGACATTCGACTGAAGCAGTGATGCAGCAGTATAGAGCGGAAGTAAAACAACGAAAGACATTTGCATTACTCGTTATCTCTTCAACGTTTCTGTCTGAACAAGAAAAAAAAAAGAATTCTGTCTTAAACATATGACCGAATATAACCTAGTAATACTCGCCGTAACATAATCTTCCAAAAACAGTTTTGATTTCTTCAGTAACTAAATTGAATATTTCTTACTTAAGAATGTTCCCCTGGTCCATATCCGATCGTTATTGACTGAGTCAACTTGAAGAAGGGGTATTATGTTTTAAGATGCAATAGCCGTAATGATCCTCGGCTAAAATTATCGTTCTGTGCACTAAGGCATCAAACAAATACATTTAACGAAAAATAAATTTCGCTTAAACCGCCAATCTTTAGTCCTCGGTGCAACATAATCTTATCTTTTAGAAAAGTGATCAACTGTAGAATAACATAGACTTAGTTAATACAGAAAACATCTCCAATTACATTTTCAAGACCTACAACCATGTTTCCTCATTGGGGATTCGGTTATGCATATATTAGGAAACCAAAGGCACTGCTTCATGTTTTCCTGCAATTTATATGTGACTCGGAATAATTGGGTCTCATACAGCATGAAGAAATTTTAACCAGGATACTATAGGAGTCAAATCTCAAATCTTGTCTGTTAGATTCTGGCACAGGTTACACCCAACATTCGGCTACTGACGTCTTCGCTTTTACGCTGGTAAGCATTGTTTCGAGATGCTACATATAAAGCAAACAGTGATTTTGTCGATACACTTTTGAACTCAGTGTTGTCCTTCTTGTAGTCTGCTTGATAGTCACGGCTAAAGAACCCAGTGTGCTATTTAACCCATAGATTAACCCATACCTTTTCCTCGATGCATTTACTCCTTGCGTAAAAATACTAGAGAAACCATTAACATCAGAAATACTAGATATAAACTCTGTTAAAAACGAAAAATACTGGAGAAAATATTAACATCAGAAATACTAGATATGATCACTGGTAAAAAATACTGATGAAAACTATTAACATCATAAATATTAATGAAAACCATTAACATCAAAATTGCAATATGAATTCTGGTAAAAAAAAGTTTACCGGACATTGGGTTTATAAGTCCCAAAAATTCAGTTGTTCTTTTCCTTAAGGGCACATGGCCCAGTGGATATAGACGTTAGTTAGTTCCTTACTTGACTCTTAGATTTGTGAGTTCAGGCTACAGCAGTGGTGAACAAGTAACTTACAGTGTTAGAGGGAGATAACTTCCAATCGAGCTTTACGCAAGGATTGGAGTTCATATACCCCAGTGATTGCAATTAAGAGTTCGGTTCAAAATTCTTAGCATCTGAAGGAGGAAGTGGCGTACAACGGCCGAAACGTCGTACAAATGGTAACAAGGTTTCGGACAATATTCTGAATATTGTAAATACCACTTCATCTCAGAAATATAGACAAATAATAAAAAATAAATCATTCACCGTAAAATGTTAATAATTTTCTGCTGGAAGAAATAGCATGTAATTTTTTATGTCATTTCAAATCCATTACTGAATTAACGATGCGTAGACGCGTGAGTAGCTACTGATTTTTTGTTTTTTTTTATAACATTCCTCCATAGTGCTCAATCAGGCTGTGAGATCGTATAATAAATATACATATAATCGTATGTCGATGGCACGACTCGGAGTTTCATGCGTTAGGAAATCATCAGGCGCATAGTACGAACTGACTGCTTAAGAGATTTAAATTTAAGTTCAAACGATGCTCATGGGAGTTAAATCTTATAATGCTAGGGTACTATTTTTTTTTAATTTATCAAGAGTAAAATCTAAATAGACAAAAATAAAAAAGATAAAAAATCAAAATTAACATTTTAAATTAGAAAAAATATTAAAATTTTAGCGACACACCGAAAATCTAACAAAATTTAACAAATTTATATTATTCATTGAATATGAAAGAAAATAAAAAAAGATTGTCAGAGAAAATCAATTAACGGTAACTGAATAGAGATGAAGTCTTCTTGCTTCAAAAATATAACAGTTGACAAATTGCTTTGTGTTAATTAGAACGTGAAAGTTATTCAAAATGGATTTTTTATGTTTTAATGTAATGGTCATGCACGTGTGAAAGCATGAAAAACTATTCTTTTTATAAACATTTTAGAGCATTGCTACAGTATTCATAGCTGATTCTATTAATAGACGGCTTATCACATCTGACATGTCTAAAAGAAAATTTGCTGCCTAAATACACACACACACACACACACTCGCGCGCACACACACACACACACACACACACACACACACACACACACACACACATATATATATATATACTGAAGTTAATGCAGTAACTACTAAACGGAAAACGTCACGCACAAAGCCCACAAACATAAATACACACAAGAACACAAACACTTAACTATGACCTAAAAATCTTTTAAGTGGTCACATTTACTGACACAGTAAAAAGAAGTCAACCCAAAATGACAAGAAGCCAATTCATTATATAACAATTAAACAGACATCCACTCAAACGCGCTAGAAGGAATTTACCATTATAAAAAGCAATAAAACACGATCAACCAACCTGCAAACAATACAGTCCTCTAAAAAGTGGTGAACACAACAAAAAGCAATCAACAGCATTTAACGATCTGTAGAACCACTCATATACAAAGGTATTAAATTACACCAAGATCTCTATAAATAAGAAAGATACCTGGAAAAATAGCAGATAAGCAAAAAAAAAAAACTTTGAGGAGTGAGAATATCACAATTCTGTCTTCACGAAAGTCTTCTCAATTAGGTTACAAATTTCTCCTTTTAATTATTTAATCCTATTATCCCCCTGTCTCTATTTCGATATGGAGCACTTTCGTGAAGACGCCATTATGATGTCGTCACTCGTCAGAAAGAAACCTTACCCTGACGAATGACAACATCATAGGGGTGTCCTCACAAAACATCGAAGTCTGTTTGAATCCGCTTTGTTAAGATTAATTCTAATTTGACATGGGCGCTCGGTAGAGGAAGGCGGACTTTAGCGTGTTATATACAATCTAAACACACGCCAGTAGCCGAGGGTGTTCAAATCCATTACTGAATTAACGATGCGTAGACGCGTGAGTAGCTACTGTTTTTGTTTTTTTTTTTTGTATACCATTCCTCCATAGTGCTCAATCGGGCTGTGGGAGCGTATAATAAATATACATATAATCGTATGTCGATGGCACGACTCGAAGTTTCATGCGTTAGGAAATCATCAGGTGCATATTTCGAACTGAATTAACATTTTAAATTAGAAAAAATATTAAAATGCAGGAAGATGAAATCAAAGAGGCGTAATTCATAATTATCAATAGTCATATTTGCAGCAGAAAGAAAGAAAGAAAGAAAGAAAGAAAGAAAGAAAGATGCAAACGTATAGAGAAATCTGTATCAATCAGGATCTAAGAATTTAAGTATGTATTTTTCTATGGCAGCATGTGGTCATTAATTTACTTTTTTGTTAAGTAAATTAGGGTTATTTATATAGTTTAAGATGACAAGTTTTTTCTAAATGCATATGTTAAATCTGCCTTCTTTTCCATTTTAAGGTTTTGTTTTAGCGACGATATTCCATGTACTGATCAGATTCTTGTTTTTTTATTTCCAATAATCTAAATCAAAACTTATTTATAAATGGAATTTTGTCCTGTGTGTGTGTGTGTGTGTGTGTGTGTGTGTGTGTGTGTGTGTGTCCGTTACCTATAGACTCCGAAACGGATGAACCGATTTTCTTGAAAATTTACGCAGTTGTACGATAAGCGTCTGCGAGTGTTCTTAGCTAGGTTTTGTGTCGAGGTACATCTGATAAATATCGAAAATAGATAATCGCAAAAATCGGGTTATAGAAGAAGTGGACCGATTTTAGGCAAATTTGATACGCTCATAGACAAAGACATAAGAAACGATATTCAGAAGATTCAAGGTTGCAGTTCTTATAATAGTGCAGAAAATCCATAATATATATATATATATATATATATAAGGTAAGATGTTTGTGTTTGTGTGTCTGTTTATCTGTCTGTATGCCCTTTATACAAATCCACAATTTTGATCCGATTCTCACCAAACTTCACACAAATATTCTTTAGGCTGAGTCTGAGCTCCAAGACCATGGATTAGTTTTAAAGCTTTCATTACACCCGAGCAACGCCGGGTTATATTGCTAGTACATGAATAAAGCAGTGCTTTTGCTGTATTTACTATTGTTTAACAACATGTGGTTATGAAAGCGATATTTCTATATGTTCCAAAATAGAATTTGAAATCATCATCATCCGAATAGAAGCGATCTCTATAAACAATACTTTCGAACATACACTGTTCATTCAATGGGCAAGTCTCATTTTTTCGGCAGTTGCAATTATTTCTAAAATTTTCATTGTTAGTAGTATTATTATGTTGTGAAATATATTTACCTGTGTTCATAACGCAACTATAACTGACTTTAAGATTGTTTTTGTTGAAAATCTTTTTTAGTGTAGTTGAATGGTCGAAATGTTTTTAAGATAGAAATACATTAAAATTTCGAAAGGGCTTTTGTCAGTAATGCAAGTGTTACTGACACAATAAGTTAATTAAATCTATAACGTATTTGCATTGCTAACTCTGTTATAATCGTTTTTAGTGGGTAAAATAAGGTTCTCTGGTTTCGAGTCGATGTTCTGTTTATTTATTAAACTGTATTTTTATTTATTTTTGTCTACCGGCTTGGATATTCAAGAAAATCTTATTAAAGAAAAATATCTACTCTATTGAATGAAGGATGGACATAGGGGAATCGTAAGTAACAAACTTGTTTAAGTGAATGGCATAACAGGAATTAGAAGAGATACTAAAGAGAAATATACATTTAGAGTTAAGATAGATAAATAGATTTGGTGAGCCATTATCGTCAAAAAGAACATGACCAATAAAGGAAGAAGCTTTATCTGCTTCAAAATTCGTTGTTTTCTCAGTTCTGTATTCCCGACTACATATATTTACTCGTGCTACTAATATGGCATCAAGGTCCCACCCTTTTACTTTCGAAATAGTTAATTATAACTACCTCTTCTACTCTAACAGTTTCTTTTCTCACATTTCCTGTTTGTGGAACTCCCTATCGCTTTGCTTGCTTCCCTGATAGCTCCAATCTCCGAAAGTTTAAATGCAGTGTCAATTGCCATCTTTTATTTACTTGACTCCCATCTATCTCTTGTCCTTTCTTCAACATCCCTATATCTTAATTTTTCCTCTTACTGTAACCCCTGCGAACCAGAGACGGTTCTGCCTTGCTTGGGGTGAAATGATATAAAAATTCGTTAACTTGGTTCACATCTTCAGTTATATTGATTATATAGACATCAGAGAACTAAACGACAAATCTCAGTCCATACCTTTAACACTTCTAAAAAAAAATCATTTAAAATTTTATTTGCTTTGATTTGCTTTGTTTTGGAGTTATACCTCTTACTATTTTCTTACAAAGGCCCGAAAAAAAGATATTTTGTAAAAATAAAAAAATAAAAAAACTATCGATTATGTCTGATCAAAAATAGTTCGTGTACCCACGAGTAAACAGAAATATCGCAGCTTTTATCACGATTTCGTGCCCAGCAAAGAATTTCCTCGATTCCTTAGTGCATGGGAAAACGAGACTTTATGTATTTAAAAAAAATCTATTTGCAAAGTAGAGCAAAAAGATATGAACAGCAGGCAATGGCACAAGCAAAAATGTCAGAAGTAATGTCTACAGCTACGATGGTAAATTTATAAACACAGGTTAACCAATGTTTCGTCTTTCTCATGTAAGGACTCCTGGATCTCTACGACGTAATACAATGCATTCGAACATTATTTATATTATATGGCCTCATTTTTCTTATTGTTATCACAATGTTTTAGCCGTGTTGCCTTCTCGCCTTACTAAGTTATATATCTATCCGGTTAACTTACTTAGGATTTCTTACTGCACCCTTTTATTTAACCTACGTTGATGGGTACCGATGTGCGTATTAGTACGGTGGATATCAGTCCGGAACGAGAAATCGTAGAGCAGAGTTTGAATTCCAGTTGAATTCGTCGCTTTCACATATGCGCATATACCCTTGAGAAAGGTATTAATCCATTTCTTCCCTCTAGCTATGGGTTAAATAACGGGACAAACTGAGTTCCATAGCTTTGGTTGGCAACCAGTCTACCGCAGAAAGTAATGGCAACCTACTGAGGGAAAATCGTCTGCAGGAAAAATTACTAAAAATCTGTCTTATCTTTTTCGAGACATTATCGCCCAAGAATGTATCATGTATGGCACTTAACACAAAGACTGATGAGTAGACTTTTCCCGTTCCACTGCCTATGTCTAGGAATAACTCATTTTTTTTTTATCATTTCACCCCGAGCAAGCGGAAACGCCACTGATGTGCAGGGGGCTACACAAATGTAAAAAGATTAATTAGAAAAGAGTGAGGAGTACAAACTAGTTAGAAAGGAACAATAAAAAGCTGAGAAAGCAGGTGCGATGACAGATACATAGGTGGAGAGAAAGGGAAGGTTATACAGGGGTGGAGAGAGAGCTAGAGTCCAGTGGTTAGTAGATGAGTATTGACTTTGCATTTAAATTTCTGGAGGTTGTAGCCGTCAGGAAAGCAAGAATACGGGAGCGAGTTCCACAGGCGGGAATTGCGAGAGAATAAGCTGCAGGAGTAGAATTGTCGTCTGCATTTGGCTAACCTGACTGTGAATGGGTGGGACCCAGTTGCCAGTCTGGTTGCACGAGTAAACACCTGTTGCGGAGGCATCAGTGACTTAAGTTCGTCTGACCAGAAGCCATGAAAGTATTTTTCTTTTCCCTTTTCTAACTTCTAGTACTTCTTTGTTAAAAAACGAACTAAACATCCCTAGACATGATCAGTGTTGATTTTCTAAGCGCAGCTTAGATGTGGCACAAGACCGAAAGTATGTCACACTAAGTAAGGATCGAACTCTCTACTCAATTGTAATGATTCTAGCAAGACACGCTTGCAAAACATTACACCATGTTGAGGTACCCCTAGACATGATCAGTAGAACGAGAACAATCTACCCCCGTAGATTAAAAATGGTAAAAATGAAATAAATAAAAATAGAGTGTAAAGAAGAATAGGGAGAACACTGGAATAAGATAAACAAAGCTACAAACAAACAGAAAGAAATATGAGAATATAGAGGTCGAGGAAGAATAAAGAGAATGGTTTAAAAATTCCAATTTCTACTGTTCCTGGGCATGACAGTAAACTGCATCTGGCAGCAAGGCCTCTGATTGGGAGGTTGTGATGAGCATGGAACAACTTCTAAATTGTTGTTGTTCCCAAGTTCACCCTGACCCGGAGTGGTAGCACCAGTTAGGGTCCCAGCTATGGGCAAATAATTAACCCCCAAACGGTGTTCAAAACATTATGAAAGTATAAAAAACACTTTTATATGAATATATAAATAAAAATAGACTTTCATAGAAAAATATACATTTTTGAAGGAAAATCTTTTACCAAAGTGTGATTATCAAGCTATTTATCTGTTTGACAAGGGGTAAATATCGACATATATATCTTTATATGGAAGTATGAATGTCAAGCTATATATCTATTTATGAAGGTCAGGTTATCTATTATTGGCATTAAATAACCCAACGAGGTTGATATGCCGTAAATCACAAACAAACCAAACCAATTTCTCTATGTATTCCAGAAATGTGGAATTTGTCCTCATTGTCCTCATCTTTGTTTACTAATTAGAGTTTCAGCTATAGACAAATACTAAAGCTCCAAACAAAAAAAAAACGGAACTCAATGAAAGTATAAAAAATACATGCTGATATTTGAAATACATTTTTATTTAATAAAACTACCAACAATACATTTTACAGCAAAATGACTAACAATAGAGTTATCTATAATTATCGCCCGGTTCACACTCCACCCACGTCTATTGAACAGGTGTAGAGGCTCATCCCTTGTTCCCTGTTTAGGATGTGGTTTCCGGCTTTCTCTTTTACAATCTTCTCACTTTGGTTTCTTTTTTTTTTTTTTTCAATTGGAGTAGATAGATCTATCTATCGCCCGGTTCACATTCCACCCACGTCTATTGAACAGGTGAAGAGGTTCATCCCTTGTTCCCTGTTTAGGATGTCGTTTCCGGCTTTTCTCTTTCCAATCTTCTCACTTTGGTTTCTTTTTTTTTTAATTGGAGTAGATAGACTAACTATCGCCCGGTTCACACTCCACCCACATCTATTGAACAGGTGTAGAGGCTCATCCCTTGTTCCCTGTTTAGGATGTCGTTTCCGGCTTTCTCTTTTCCAATCTTTTCACTTTTCCTTAATTATTTTTTTTTGAATTGGAGTAGATAGACTTAACTATCGCCCGGTTCACACTCCACCCACGTCTATTGAACAGGTTAAGAGGCTCATCCCTTGTTCCCTGTTTAGGATGTTGTTTCCGGCTTTCTCTTTTCCAATCTTTTCACTTTTCCTTATTTTTTTTCAATTGGAGTAGATAGACTGAACTATCGCCCGGTTCACACTCCACTCACATCTATTGAACAGGTGTAGAGGCTCATCTCTTGTTCCCTGTTTGGGATGTGGTTTCCGGCTTTCTCTTTTCCAATCTTTTCACTCTTACGTAGCCCCCTGCGCACCAGTGGCCTTGCCCGGGGTGATATGATTAAAAAAAAAATTAAAGGCACGCAATTGCTTGCATTTTCGGTCGATTTTACTCTCAGCTTCTTCCTGTAGAGCCATGTCACTTTTGCCTCAAGTTTCACATTTATTTGTGCGGATATTTTCCAGTCTATTGGAGATGTCAGGACCAAGCAAGTGCAGAAATTTAGCACTCTGGGAAGAGTTTTAACAGAAGAGTGAAAATAGGATAAAGAAATCTACGTATCGAAATGGAGAATGATGCCATTTAAAATCTAAATACGATATTAACAAACATAAAAAAACATTAGTTAGAAAAAAAAAGACTGCTGCGTTAAATCAAACATATAGGAGGTTTGATTTAACGCAGCAGTCTTTTTTTTTTCTAACTAATTTTTTTTCTGTTTGTTAATATTGTATTGTATCTTATGTTAAAACTCTTCCCAGAGTGCTAAATTTCTGCACTTGCTTGGTCCTGACATCTCCAATTGGCAGTAAGGTTCTTGTGCTGCCTCTTTTGGCAACGACCATATGTTCAGCATTCCTAGAATTAGCAGTTAGACTTTACTTTTCACGTTCTTTTACTGTACTGCCGGATTTTTGTCTATTTGTGTCCTCAATATGATGTCATCTACGTAATTAATGTTATTAAGATTAAGCCCATGAACTGTAAATCATAATAAGAATTCTATACCCTTGTGTAAATTAATTAAAACAAAACGACTAATGTCTTCCTAGGATCTTTCACTTTGTACCTTGACACGTATACGTCGTCTCTTGGCGTTGTTTTTCGCTTCCTATCGCATGTTCTTTTACGTTTTGGATTGATGGATCCAGTTTGTTACTTCGTCTTGATGGTATGGCTGACATTTGAAAGGCTGATACGAATAATATCCGTGATCTTTCTGTAAGGCTTGCCAGTGTGTTCGAGCAGTGTTACAATTTTATAGTGGGTATTCCCGGCCATATAGCCGGGCCAAAAAATGTCTGTCTATTATTACCGAGTCGTAACTCTACCCTTCGGCGGAACCACGACTGGGTTTGTGCTCTCTGCCCGGAAGCAGAGAGCGCCCTCTACCCGAGAAAAGAGGGCTGACAGTGTCATAGCGTCGTCAGGCGAGTGCCTATGACGTATGCCTCTCGGTTCGGTATTTACTAGCCTTCCCACGCAAGGCCAGATGTGACACATGGTCATTTTATAGTGGGGATTCCCGGCCATATAGCCGGGCCAAAAAATGTCTGTCTATTATTACCGAGTCGTGACTCTACCCTTCGGCGGAGCCACGACTGGGTTTGTGCTCTCTGCCCGGAAGCAGAGAGCGGACAGTGTCATAGCGTCGACAGGCGAGTGCCTATGACGTATGCCTCTCGGTTCGGTATTTACTAGCCTTCCCACGCAAGGCCAGATGTGACACATGGTCTTTTTATAGTGGGGATTCCCGGCCATATAGCCGGGCCAAAAAATGTCTGTCTATTATTACCGAGTCGTGACTCTACCCTTCGGCGGAGCCACGACTGGGTTTGTGCTCTCTGCCCGGAAGCAGAGAGCTGACAGTGTCATAGCGTCGTCAGGCGAGTGCCTATGACGTATGCCTCTCGGCTCGCCTCTAGTCCAGCTTGACAATGTTCTTTATAGACTAGATCATTTCATTATGGGGTATGCTAGGATGTTCCACTATAACAATAATGAAAAAAAGAAACCGAAGCAATTGTTTCAATTAATTTGCTCAAGGGTGAAGGACTTTAAAGATCTTCTCTCTGTGAAAAGCACTTAAAAATGAGAATGTTGTCTGAAGCTGTAAGATCTTTTCCATATTACTACAAATGTAATTTATTAAAGCTAAGCAGAAAAGTAGATGATTAGATTAGCGAGAACCAAAACTATCAATAGAGTGGTTAGAGTTCTTTCTGACCGTTATTCTCGGGTTCGAATCTCCCTGTAGTCGATTTGTGTTGAAGGTGATTTCTTGAGGTTATCGGTCTGGTGTAGTCGTTCCAAGAGTTGGTTACTTTTGGAAACTGCCTGAAAACGATACCACGGGTTGAGCGAGTGAATATGAGTAGACGTTTGGAAGCCGTCGATGGTTTTGCTACCAGGAAGTCACAATTCATTGTGACCGATGTATTGCGCGTCCTGGCCTTGTTCAGATTGTTGTTCACGCAAGATAACGCGCGGTCTCCCAGAAAGCTGTAAGTATATACCACAGGTGGGCTCTGTGGGTGTTGAAGCAGTCGTTTATAACGGTCATTAACTTGCCGCCCAAGGATGGCTATCTACTAGGGTCAAGCAATATATAACTAATACTGTATCAAGCTATATACAACTAATACTCAAATAGTATCGGCGCTAAAACATATTCTTCTTCTTTTATGTGACGTAGGCGATCATGGCTTTCCACGTCTCCTTATCTCTGGTGGCTCTTAGCATTACTTATAATAAATTTATTCTAACAGAACAAATAAAATAAAAATATATTGTAGGCTGTTGCACCATGCAATCCTCGTTCCATCATCCACCTGATTAGGTCCTTCAAATACGTTATCCGTTGCTTTCCTTTGTCTCATCTTCTCTGTATCTGGCCTGTTAGTATCAGGCTCTCCAAGCCCTCCTTCCTCATTGTATGTCCCAGAAACTTTAACTGTCGCTTCCTAACGCTCAGTATTGATTTCCTTTTCGTTTCCATCCTTTCCAAAACCTCATCATTGCTCACATGCTTGATCCATGATATTCGCAGCATCCTTCTGTAGAACCACATTTCAGTTGCTTCCAGTTTTTCCTTCATCTTTGACGATATTGTCCAGCATTCAATGTCATATTGAAGAACTGACAACACATAGCAATCCAGTACTGTCTTCTTTCTTTCTAGCAAAATTGTCCTGTTTCTTAATACTTTACTCAACTTCTAGAATGCTTCTTTCGCCATGCCAATTCGCCTTCGGATCTCTACTGTATTACTATTTCATTTAGCCTACGATATATTTTTATTTTATTTGTTCTGTTAGAATAAATTTATTATAAGTAATGCAGTAAGATGCATGTTATTGCCCATCTATTTTCATTCTTATTTTTCCATTTCTATTTCATCAATACCAAACAGAGAAATACATTTTTGGCAGACCGTAATGCTTGTTTCTAATTATTCCAGTAACGTGCAACACGAATTGGAGTCTGCAAAGGTTCAACGGAGAACGATAAGGAATTGTTATCACAGACAAAGCCGAGCGAGAGTTTGTAAAAGTAAAAAGAAGCCAAAATTTATTCCAAATTTTATAAATCGCATCTCTCAAGGAGACAAATTTGATCTTTACTAAACCTTTCACAAAAATGTCAGCCATCTTGTTTGCTCACCAAGTATCTTTAAAACAGTTGCTATTCCGCTGAAAGGCAGCTTTTTGTTCAAATATTTCTTTCTTGTTTATACAAACTATTCTTGGGTATAACGATAAACTACATCCGGCAGCAAGGTCTCTTATTGGGAGGTTTTGAGAAGCGTTAACTGCTGTTGTTCCTAGGTTTAGCCTGACCCGGGATAGTAGCACCTGTTAGGGTCCTACCTATGGGCAAATACTTAAGCCCCAAACTGGGGTCAAAGCTCTATGAAAGTATAAAATATCTTTTATAGTAAAAATACCAGCAATCTATTTTTGAAAGAATAAAACATTACGAGTAATACATTAAAAAAAATCATTTTTTACCAGTAATGAATACATATTCTATTCATACAAACCTATTCTAAAAATATTGTCGGCATTAAATAACCAATCGAGCTGTTGATATGCTGTAAATCAAAATAAACCAAATCAAACTATTCCCTTTGAAAATTAATTCCGAACCTATTCTAAAAATATCCAATCGAGCTGTTGATATGCTGTAAAATATAATAAACCAAATCAAACTATTCCCTTTGAAAATTAATTCCGAACCTATTCTAAAAATATCCAATCGAGCTGTTGATATGCTGTAAAACAAAATAAACCAAATCAAACTATTCCCTTTGAAAATTAATTCCGAACCTATTCTAAAAATATCCAATCGAGCTGTTGATATGCTGTAAAATATAATAAACCAAATCAAACTATTCCCTTTGAAAATTAATTCCGAACCTATTCTAAAAATATCCAATCGAGCTGTTGATATGCTGTAAAACAAAATAAACCAAATCAAACTATTCCCTTTGAAAATTAATTCCGAACCTATTCTAAAAATATCCAATTGAACTGTTGATATGCTGTAAAACAAAATAAACCAAATCAAACTATTCCCTTTGAAAATTAATTCCGAACCTATTCTAAAAATATCCAATCGAGTTTTTGATATGCTGTAAAACAAAATATACCAAATCAAACAATTCCCTTTGAAAATTAATTCTCTCTTGATAAAAAAAATGATGTTAAACTTAATTTTCTTGATATTCACGGTTGATGATATTCATTGTGAAAGATTTCTTCTCCAATCTGTACGTTCTTTTTTACTGTGCGCTATTGTAGTTTAATATATATAACTCCAATTACCATTTTGTGGTAAAACGCACTATAAATTTGTAATATAAAAATAGAGTGGAACAAAATTTCGTTGCATTTTTCAATATCTAGTTCTTGAACGGGTGATTTTTTCATACAGGTCTAAAATGTATCACACACACACACATACACACACACATACCACATGTATATATATATATATATATATATATATATATATATATATATATATATATTAGAGTATGCCATGGATAGGGCCTAGCAGATCTCTGTGTGTATTTACATGAGATCGGATTGAACTGTGATCTGAAAGATGCAATGTCAATCTTCTCGTCAATTGTGTGGAATTTTGGCCGATCTAATTGTTTAGACAAAACCAAATGAATCGTCATTATAAACGGGATGATTAATCACTCCGAAACATCATCTGAAAATACACAACTTTGACGAACTTAAACAAAAACATGAGATTAATTATCTATGAGACAAAATTAAAAACGGCTAACCTCATCGTTAAGAATAGCAATTCACTTACAAGATCTAAACTGCAGTGAACCAGTGTCTTTTGCGAATTAACTGTGTTCTTGAATAAACCAAATTTGTAAATAATCACATTGGCTACACTTTCCAACGAATGCGAGAAGATTGACATTGCACCTTTCAGAACACAGTTCAATCCGATCTCATATATATATATATATATATATATATATATATATATATAGGCTGCCCCTAAAACTGTATACACACTTTCAATAATTGTAAAGTCAGTGTTTTTAAAATACATATCATTTTCAAAATTAAATAAAACATACAGCCATTATTTTATTGTTTTCCTAATCGCCTGTTTTCAAATTGACGTCCGTTCTGGTTCAGGTACTGCTGACATCGCAGAGAAAATGGAATTGCAAACATTACAAAACAATTCCTTTGGTATTTAAGTGCACTCTCATTCAGTGGCTTCTCTCAATTCAGCGAATGTTGCAGGTTTGTTAGCGTAGATTTTCAGTTATCTGAAAGAGGAGCGTATTCTACAAAACCCATTTATCCAATCCACTTATTAGGGATGAAGAATCTAACATCGCGGTGATAGTCTATGGGTGCCCAACCTGGTTGAAAATAAAACTCCTCATCTTCTTATCTATATATATAAAAGGCAATCTGTGAGTCTGTGTGTGACTGTTCCTTATGCATGCCTACATTTTCTAAGCTATCATTCAAACTTTCTAGGGATACAGGGAAGCCAGGTTGACACATACTTTTTGAGTTTAAGTTCAGCAATTTTCCCTTTCACACTTTTTGGCCAATGAAGCCGATTGTTTACATTTGCTCTGTAAAACATCTAAGATCTAAGAAGGTTGCTGAATTACGTCATAGAAATCAAATCAAATGCGTCAAACGCGACTAAATTTTTTTTTATAAAAATAAAATAAGCCTTTATATTTAATTTTTATTCCGACGTTTTAAAAAGTCATTTGGTCAACAAAAAAATGTGAATATTTTTCCCCGTAATTACAAAAAAAGACATATTTATAAAAAAAAATGTTTTTTCAAACTAAAACAAAATATATAAAAAAAAAGTGTCAAAGATTAATTTAATTATTTAAGTCTTTTTTTTTTCCTGCAAATATTTTTTATTCATTTTGGATCAAAGAACCCCCACTACACGTAGATGGAGACAAAAGTATGACCGGCACTAAAACTACACTTTATACTCCGTTCGAATACTACAGCAACATGCATTCAATGTCTTCTTCTTAATGCTGAAAATGGTTACTAACAGCCTCAGCTCTCCTTTCCAACTTTCAATAAATGATTTCCATCTACTCCTATCATTGGAATCTTCTACTACTACTAAAATGTTCTGAGTTGCACGGGCAACGCCGGGCTATGATGCTAGTATATATATATAAATGTGGATCCACACTCAAATATATGCATATATATAAAAAATATTCAGGTGTTAATAAAACAGTGGTCAATGTAATATAAACTGAGTTATTAATTATAATTATTAATAAATATACATGTTATCCTACGTCGGCTGCACGACTTAGATTTTCATGTACTACGCAATTTGTAAGTTTGTAAACTCATATTACTGACTTACTTAGACTCGTATTACTGATTTACGGATACTTATATTACAAACTTACGAGTTTTACAAAATTACCAGTTTGTAATATGCATCTGATGATTGCGTAGTGCATTAAAGTACGAACCGTGCCACCGCTGTAGAAGGATATATATATATATAGAGAGAGAGAGAGGGGGGAGAGAGAGAAGAGAGCGAGAGAGAGAGAGACAAAATAAGGGTCAGTCAGTGAAGTGCTATAAGTGATATACGCTTGGGCAACCAGGACTCAAAAGAGAAGTGACTGACTGTGCAAAGTTTTATCCTGCAGTAGGTTGCCATTACTTTCTGCGGTTAACTGGTTGCCAGTCAAGGCTCTAGAACCCAATCTGTCCTGTTATTTAACCCACAATTGGAGGGAAAAGACGGATTATTACCTTTCCCAAGGATATTAGTGAATTCAAGGAATTCAACTGGAATTTAAACTTGGCTCCCATATTTCTCGTTCCGAGCCAACATCCACTGCACCACAGCAGTTTTTAAATTAATCATATATTGACATTACTTTTTACAGTAACAATTTCTTAATCATGCTTCGCGATGTAGTCGTGCCACAGTTCAAAACCAGAAATAACCTCGCCAAAGTGTTTTTTTTTCTACAAAATGGGGTATCTCTTCATTATGATTTTTGATTTTCTAATCGCCGCTTAGATGTGGCACAAGACCTACACGTTTGGGAAACTAGTGAGGAGTGAACTCAATACGCACTAGCAATAGATTCTAGAAAAAAAAGCTTGTCAACCATTACAGCACGTAGAGGTTTTTTCTTTCCTGATTATGATTTGGCAGTAAGAGACTTCTTCTATATGCCGAGTCTCTTCAGGACGTAAGCGATCATGGCTCTCCACTTTTCCCTATCCCTTGTAGCCCTTAACACCATTTCTTTTGTTACTTCTCCCAAACCCTGCTCTGCCATCCATTGCAGTTTCTCCTTAATATTTCTTTCCACAGCTATGGAAGGGCGTACACACACTCCTTAGTCACGTCCTCCTCTGTTAGGGATCTTACTCAGGAGAGGTACCTGCGATGCGCAAAACTACTTCTGAAGATCGTCCTGATGTTATATGGACCAAAGATTTCTATTTTCTCCGATAACCCTTTTACATGGGGTAGACAAACCGAGGCTGTTTTCTAAGAGTTGTTATCCTGATACACTTCCCTCCCATGTTCGTTGGAGTTGTTGTCATGTACCCTGGATAATTGTTACGTTGTAGGGTACTCTTATACGGACCATTTCCTGTTCGTATGTCTCTGGGTCGCTGCTTATGACTTTTGCTCGATATTGCAGGTCGCGGACTATCCCTTTCTTTACATTGTATGGGTGGTGGGAGTTGAACTTAAAGTATTGTCAGTTGAATGTTGGCTCGCGGTATACGGATGTCTTGAACCCCTTCCCTCTGTCCAAGTTACTAGCACATCCAGCAATGCCAGCTTGTTGTCACTCTCTTTTTTCCATAGTGAACTGTATGGATAATCTTATTGAGTACACATGGTCCAATAGCGTCTGCATCTCCTCCTGGTGTGGCCAGAGTATGAATGTTTTATCAACGATAATAGCGAGCCCATTGCTAAGCCTTCATCCTGCCGATATATCTCTGATCTCAATCCCAAGTGTGATGTTTATGTGCAGAAAGTCAGCATTTCCGTCAGGTTATGTAGTGGAATACTGGTGCGTTCTCCTAGGGATGAGTCCGAGGCCAGTCTTTCCCTGATTACTGATAATGCCTCCACCATGGGTACTTTGGTTAACAGACTCACCACATGCATACTCACCATCTAACGACTTTCCTATCAGTGGGTCAATTATATCTAGAAGAAAGCGACTCAGAGGGTAGCACACCGAGCCTAAGCTGCTAACAATCGGCCTGAGTTTTTAAGAATTTTAGGTAAACCATATATGTGAGGTTGCTTGCTGTAACGTTGAGACAACTGCCTGTATGTTCTAGACTGGAAATGATCCTTGAGTTGTTCTTGTCTTTAATGACACATGGTCGAGTGGATATAGACGTTGGTTAGTTCCAGTGACTTGACCCAAAGAGCTGTGAGTTCAATACCAGGCTAAAGCAGTGGTGAACAAGTAACTTAGAATCGGGTTAGAGGGGGATAACTAATGACTACATAGAAGCTTTGCATAAAGGAATGAGAATGATGTACCCCTATGATCGTAATAAAGGGCTCGGTTTGAAATTTCTAGCACCTGAAAAAGACCGGAGTGTACATCGGCCGAAACGTCGTACAAATGGCAACAAATAAGAGGACACTAGCCCAAATAATGTGAATAGTGTAAATATGATTTCATCTCATAAATATGGACAAATACTCTCCAGTATGTCACGCATTGCCTTCCTGTGACGTTCTTTTCCTCTATCCGTCTTGTGAGTTTAAACTGTCCTACCTAATTGCAAAATCCAGCAACTTCAGCTGTCTCTTCACTTGCTCGATCCATGCTATCCTCAGCATCATTCTGTAGAACAACATTTCGGTTACATCAAGTATTTACTTAATCTTTGAAGAGGTTGTCCAGTATTTGCTGTCATATTGAAGAACAAAAATCACATAACTATCCAATAATCTCTTCTTTGTCTTCAAAGAAATTTTCCCGTCTCACAATACTCTACTCAGCTTTTGGAATTCAAGCTCTCCACGACGCTGGATTGAACGACAAGGAAGTATTAAATGGCCACCACATTCAACCAATACAACACCAACTGATTCTTTTTTGAGGAGTCGGTGTAGTAAAGAATATGGTTTATAATAAAAATTCCAACACTGTAGACGAATTAAAATATTTAATCTTGAAAATATTTATTGATTCTGATGTGGATCGGAATTTGTGTCTTAGTGTGTGGTTATGTGCTGGGGAAGTTTGCCGAATGTCGCAAGTTTGAAGGAGGACATTTCGAGCCATTAGGACATTAAACAGTGTTAAAAAATGTAATTGTAATAAATAAACGTAAAGTGTATACCTACTTTTGGCACCGTCACTGTGCATTTATATATATATATATATATATATATATATATATATGGAGAGGTTTTTTTTCAACCTCTCCACATTAATTCTATTAACGTTTTTATCTCTAACTTGATATTGTGCACTTTAAGACAAAAATATTCCTTTCTATCAGTAAACTACTGAAAAAATAGCGATTTTGGCACTAAGCATCATTACAGTTTAACACTATATATATATATATATATATATATATATATATATATATACAAAATATACTGAGGAAAGAAACAGTATGTCTAAATAGAGTGATGGTGTTTATGTCAAGTGTCTGCAGATGTTATCCATGTGAACTTTTTTTTTTTTGAAATTTGACACTGAATACTCAGTTTGAATTGTTTTACTTTTTAAATGAATAAATAATAAATGACACGAATCAAAATGAATGAAACCGCTGTAAATTGTTTCACACATTTCATGAAGCTATCAACCGTCATACACACCAAAGATACTTGTGCACAAAAATATTATCTTGTTTGTTATGCAGGGATAATAATACCATTGTCAGTCAGCGTACAATCTCTTTCTGCCCTTTTCCATTACATATCTGAGGGTAGGTCAAAAGACTGAAACATAAGCAGGTTTCATTTCTGCATCACCACCGAAATAATTGCTCTCAGTGCCTCTTTCATTGGATCAAAGGAATGGATAACTGACGGTGTTGCGCAGGAAAGTTAACGGTTAAACCTAGAGTTGAAGCGACCAGTATCGTAGTAATTGGGGAAAAGATTCTGCCTAGAGTCTGTTTCACAAAGCAGCAGTTCTTGGAAAGGAGCTGTCCGAATCGAAAATACTTTTCACTATTAAAATACGAAGAGAATGGGATGATTCGGACGTACGTTAATGGCATGTCGGGTCCCAGTTGTAAAAGTCAGGGATGATGGGAGTAAAAAATGTAGCTCATCAGATCACATCCATAAAACAACAATATAGCAGCGGGAGTCACACGAGTACGTTGAAAAATAATTCATCACCCACAAGGTCGCGTAGAATGGCAAAGGAAGAGATTTACTTGAATGTTTTATTTACTGATTATCAACTATTTGCAGGTTATTTAAAACCAGAAAATATTTTTTGTCTTGTAAGATATATTGGGAGATAATAATGATTTACTGATTACTAATTAATCCATAGGTAGGGGAAGGTAGATTCATAAAATTTTCCATGCGTAAGTGAATATAATGAACCTAACTATAATTAGAACTCGTCTCTCCATGTTACAGTTCCGAGTCGTTATTTATTACAACATCCGTACATCGGAGCTTATAGGACATGATATTACCCAGGTGGTTACCCATCTAGATACTGACAAGTTTCGACGTTGCTTAATCGGGGATCGCGCGCAAACTAGCGTTTCAATGTGGTATGGCCGTAAGGCTGGTAATAGAGAGACGTTAATTTTATAAAATACAGTTTAATACAAATTAAACATTAGAAATAATTTCTTACCCTACAAATCAGAAAGGCACATGTATCAGTGTCATATTTACTTGTATACTTCACCAAGCAAATATTATTTTAAACACAAGCAATAATCCGTTAACATCGTCCCTGCTACTTTACCACATGCTGGCTTCCCCTATGTGAATAGGGGTCACAGGTTCAAATCCTGTCGAATGACACAAATCATTTCATAATATTTTTATTATAAGTGTTTATAATAAAACATAGCTGACTGCAACACATGAGTTGTTCCTATAACAATTACACCTTTTTAAGTGATAACAAATTTAATAAAAACCGGTCACTACCACTTTGCGGCGAAGTCTCGCCTCAACAACGCCACAACAAATTGGCGACCAAGATCCACAACACTAACCTAGTTCATCCTCTAGAATTCCACAACCGCCTTAATTGATTAAATATGGTCACAATTCTGTTGTTTTTAAATTTCTATATATGGCGAAAGACACTGAAACAAAATGACGAATATGTTTTTGAATAAATCCGAGTATAAATATTGTTTTTAAAACGCATTGAAAAACCTACGGACCTTTGTTCCACCTCTATATTTGTTACAGTAATATACTTCGTAGAAAGGTATGCTTGATACCTTATTTTTTAGAACAAGATTCCACCAATTTATTCGAACATTCAGAGAAAGAACGTTCGAATAAATTGATGGAACCTTTCTCCCTTGCTCTTCAGTGTATTCTTCACATTTCTCAGCGAAATTATCCAGATGCAATATGAGAAAATGCAATTTTCCTGACATACGTGCTTCCAGAGACTTAAAGCTCTGTATCAGTTCTTTAGCCACGCGCTCGTATTCTGAACTTCGCTGGTTTCCAACAAACTTATTCGCTGTTAATTTGACGGCTTGTCATGCATTTCTTTCTATCTCACTTATTACTCTTTGAAAATGTTCATCCCTCATTAGGCTTCTTATCCGAGGGACATCAAAAAGGCCTGCATACAATTTCGCATCACTGACTTGTGGACGTTTCTGAGCTATGAACACCAATATAAGCTTATAAAATATTTTTCATCAATCGAACTTTTATATGAAAAAGTGGTAACAAAATTTGACGAAAATTTACTAGAATTTCAGTAACTGTGAGTTAGGTTGAAGAATTTAGGGAGACAGCCATTCAATTTGGTTATAGTGCATGTCATCAGTTCGGATATTTGGGGTGTAAACTCCTTAAATTCGTAAAGATAAGAAGACAAGCGGAAAGAAAATAAGATAAATACAGGGTGTGACAGAAACACTTCTAACGATTTAAAAGTTGAGAAAAGAAAAACATGATAATACTATTAAAAAAATATTTCACCAGTTTTTAAAGCAATACCTACAGTTTTTATTTATTTTACTTTAAAACTGACATTTTGTAAATGGTAGCCTCTATAGAACATAAAATATTGTATACAATGTCTGGACTTTTTCACTACCGGAAGTACAACCTCTTTGAGATCATACAGTTGGCTTCCTTTTGAAATTTTTAGCCTATAGCACTAAAGTTAGGAAGACAAGCTGAAAATAGAATAAATATTGTAAAATGTTTGATAAATGTAATAGATACAACTATAATACTTATTCTTTTTAAAATGTTCATGTCTCATTAGATTTCCAATCCGAGAGACATAAAAAATGCAATTTAGAATCGCCAAATTTATGTTTAATGGAAATTAATGCAATACTTTAATGGTTTCACAAAATGTTTCATTGGTCGAAATTATATATGATTTTATATGATGCACACCCTAATTGAAACAAAACGAATAGTGTCTTTTTAGGATCTTTTACACCTTCCCTGATCACGTATACATCGTTTCTTGGCATTCTTTTACGTTTTTGGACTAGTGGATCCAGTTTGTTCCTTCACCTTGATTACACGACTGACACTTGAAAGTCTGACCCCAACAATATCCGCGATCTCTCTGTAAGGCTTGCCAGTGTTTTCGTGGGTTACAATTTTTGTATGATTCCTTGGAGTAAAGTCCATCGCAGATAATTGCCATAGAACAACTAATCGACAGTAGAGACAATAGTGTCTGACCGAGATAAAAGTCTGACGCACTCACAGATGTCACAGTATTTTTCAAGGCCAATCAAATTCCATCATAGATCTCAAAAATAGATTCATATTACTGCACACTACTGCAAATGACATAATCTGAGGAAAAAATTAAAAATGATTACACCCTGCAACTTCAGCGAGTCTAAAACTGATCGTATGATGAAAGAAAGGTAATAAAGCAGTTGTTTTAATTAATTGGCAGGTGTAAAATTTGATTAGAGGTTTCATGGAAGGTTTTAGTGAGAGAAAAGACTGGGTATAGGGATTATTGAAGAAAGAATAAGTGATAAATGGTGGAAGATAGAAGATGGCAGTTGACGTAGCATTTAATTTTTTTTTTTAGATTGTAGCTATCAGGGAAGCCAGTAAACGGAAAGAAGTTCCATAAGCGAGAAGGACGGGAAAAGAAACTGTTGGAGTAGAAGTAGAGGTCACATTTAACTATTTCAACGGCAACGGGACCTGGTTGTAAATCTAGTAGTACGCTTATATTCTTGTGAACGGGACATATCGTCAGTGCAGTTGCTATGAAAATATTAGTAGAAAAGACAGAGGAAAGCCATGTCATGTCGGTGAGAAAGTGACTCAAATTGAGATGCCAAGTCAGGACCGAATTCATAGTTGGAGTAGATAGACTAGACTATCGCCCGGTTCACACTCAACCCACGTCTATTGAAGAGGTGTAGAGGCCCATCCTTTGTTTCCTGTTTAGGATGTGGTTTCCGGCTTTCTCTTTTCCATTTTTTTTACTCTTTTCCATTCTTTTACTCTTTTTTTTTTCAATTGGAGTAGATAGACTAAACTATAGCCCGGTTCACTCTCCACCCACGTCTATTGAACGGGTGAAGGGGCTCATCCCTTGTTTCCTGTTTAGGATGTGGTTTCCGGCTTTCTCTTTTCCAATCTTTTCACTCTTACGTAGCCCCCTGCACACCAGTGGCGTTACCGCCTTGCTCGGGGTGATATGATTAAAAAAAAAAAGATCCTTGTTTGGATTTTGTCGAGAACTTCAAGAACCAGACCAGATATGGCAACATTATTCAATGCACGGCCGAATGTTGGGTTTATAAATGTGCGAGATTGATTCTGACGAGAAAAACATTTTCGTCCGACACAGAGACCCAAACTTTTTAACAGAAGTTGGATCGGATATATTCGTTCAACCTCCTAATACTAGAGACGTAAACCAATAAGAAAATAAAATGTCTTAAATTATAAGTTAAATGAACTAAACAACATGTATCAGGTAAATATAAAGAATCAAACAATTTGCGACAAAAATACGTCTCAGATAATGGTAAGATATCAGTTCGGTAAAGACAATACAGCCACTTACCTAATTTTGTTAGAACTGAACATGTGACAGTTTAAAGTATGAGAGAGATTTCTGCCGCACCATATATTTTCTCATGTCAGTCGGTTAAGGGCCGTACGTGATACACATTTGGACGATCATGTCTCGAAAAAAACATGAGTGACTGGGAAGAAGGTTTTTTAGCAGTAAGTTGCTGTCTGCGGTAGACTGTTTGCTAACCAAGGCTATAGAAGCGAATATATCAAACTATTTAACCCATAGCTATAAGGAGAAGAAACAGACTAATACCTTTCTCAAGGGTATTTGCGCGTAAATGAATGCAACGAATTAAACGGGAATTCGAACTCGGCTCACCGATTTCTCGTTCCGAGCCAATATCTAATGCACTACAACGCACATTTTAATATGTAGGAAACATTTTAAACTCTCTTTCATTGTATTTCAGAATTTTGTGCTCGATTTTTTTTATTTTCTTTATGTTTTTCGTAATAATAAATTAAGCGGTTTCACAAGAAACATATTCGGTATTCATTGGCGTAACATTACTGTCAGTTGAAATTTACATTCTCTCATAAAATAAAACACACACACACACACATACAATTAGCCTTCTCATGTACAGAAATTATTATCACTTTTTCTAGTACTGATGGAAGTTTACTTAACAGACTTTTTTTTTGGTAACGCAAAGAATTAACAGTTTGATCGTATTATTATTTTATCTTCCAGTTACATTTTGTATTTCTTACCGTTTTTGGAAATATTCAAGACATTTGGATCTTGTTATTTGGTAAAGATAGATGTGACTTCGAAACTCGAGTCTGTAGATTCTGATTAAGGACAGTTTTTTCAAAGATCTATAGGATTAATTCTTCCGAAGCCATTGTAGTCTGGGAAAGTCTTTGCATACAGATGATAGTTTAGACATTTCTGAACGAGTTAGACGGAATGTATGATATCCATATGAAAGCCAAACCCTGAAAAGTCTGTTTATGAAGGGGAGTTCTTGGTTCACAGAACTTTAGTTTTGTAAAACCTTCCAGTGTTGAGCAAAACCTGTCCTGTAGTCATCTTTCGATCTTATGGACTAAAGTTGTCACAAAATAGATGTACTTAAAATAACTCATAAGATTAGGTTTCCGGTTCTTTCTAAGGCTTTTTCATCCACTTTCTGGTCCTGGGTATGACAGTAAACTGCATCCAGCAGCAAGGCCTCTGGTTGGGAGGTCTTGAGAAGCATGGAACCATCTCTTAATTGCTGTTGTTCTCAGGTCCACCCTTAGACGGAGTGGTAACACCTGTTAGGGTCTCAGCTATGGGCAAATAGTTAACCCCCAAACTGGGGTCAAAACTCAATATACAAATAAACTTTTATAGAAAAATATACAATTTTGAAGGAAAAATATTACCAACAATACATTTTTGAAGGAAAAGTATTATTACCATAACACATTTTTCAAGGAAAAAAGTTATTGCTATAGTAGATTTTTGAAGGAAAAAAATTATTACCAGCAATACATTTTTGAATACAAAACTAGAAGACATTTTTATTTTTATAAAATAAAAAAAAATTTCATCAAAATCTGACTAAATCAACCTTCTCACAATAACTGAACATTAAAAAAGTACCTTAACACACCACCTTTTTTTGCATTAAATAATCCACAGAGGTTAATGTGCTATTAAACAAAACTCAAACTCATCTACATTCATTTCCAGTAATCCCTTGTATACAGCATTGTATAATCCCTTGTATATAATCCCTTGTATATAGCATTAATCCCTTTAACTGATAAAAAAATTATCTGAGTTAAGTGAAATGAATATACCATATATTTTTTTATTAAGTGAAATGAATATACCATATATTTTTTTATTAAGTGAAATGAATATACCATATATTTTTTTATTAAGTGAAATGAATATACCATATATTTTTTTATTAAGTGAAATGAATATACTATATATTTTTTTATTAAGTGAAATGAATATACCATATATTTTTTTATTAAGTGAAATGAATATACCATATATTTTTTTATTAAGTGAAATGAATATACCATATATTTTTTTATTAAGTGAAATGAATATACCATATATTTTTTTATTAAGTGAAATGAATATATATATATTTTTTTATTAAGTGAAATGAATATATATATATTTTTTTATTAAGTGAAATGAATATACCATATATTTTTTTATTAAGTGAAATGAATATATATATATATTTTTATTAAGTGAAATGAATATACCATATATTTTTTTATTAAGTGAAATGAATATATATATATTTTTTATTAAGTGAAATGAATATACCATATATTTTTTTATTAATGTGAAATGAATATATATATATGTTTTATTAAGTGAAATGAATATACCACATATTTTTTTATTAAGTGAAATGAATATACCATATATTTTTTTATTAAGTGAAATGAATATACCACATATTTTTTATTAAGTGAAATGAATATACCATATATTTTTTTATTAAGTGAAATGAATATACCATATATTTTTTATTAAGTGAAATGAATATACCATATATTTTTTTATTAAGTGAAATGAATATACCACATATTTTTTATTAAGTGAAATGAATATACCATATATTTTTTTATTAAGTGAAATGAATATACCATATATTTTTTTATTAAGTGAAATGAATATACCATATATTGTTTTGTTAAGTGAAATGAATATACCATATATTTTTTTATTAAGTGAAATGAATATACCATATATTTTTTTATTAAGTGAAATGAATATACCATATATTTTTTATTCTACAACTTAAACCTCGTTTTTTTTTTATCCTTTCATCCCAAACAAGACGACATTGTTACTAGTTAAAGTAAAAGAGAAGATTGAAGATAGGAAGGATTGGAGAAAGGGCAAGAAATGAAATTCATAAAATAAAAGTTGGTGATTGATGTGTCATTTAAATTTTTGAAGATTGTTGTTATCAGGATAACAAAGAAACGGAAGTGAGTTTCACAGGCGGGATGTTAGGGAAGAGAAAATGTAGAAGTGTAGTTTTCTTTTACCTAAATGCCATTCTAGTAGCACGCTGAAATTCATGTGGTCGACGCACCGATGGAAAAAAAAAGAGGCAGAGCAGTTGCCAAGAAAATATTTATAGAAATAACAGAGAAGCCAAGCCGCGTCATTGAGAAAGTGAGTAAAATTTTAGATGCCCAGTCAAAATGAATTACATGACATATCTTTCTTTGGATGCTGTCAAATACATTGAGATGAATAAGATGACAATTGGTATTTCGTCTTTATTGTAACCATACTCTTAAGTCGATCGGTGTACACCTTCGAAAAGCGTCAGTTATTTTTGGATCCTGTAAATGGTTTTCAGAAAATTATTACGTATCTCACTGATATGGATTAGATGTCAACTAACAAGACAGAACCAATGTAAATATTCTAAAACTATGTCTAGAATCACTGTTTTTCGTTGATGGTTTTTTGTTTAGAAGAATAGCAACCTCTGTGGGTTATTTAATGTCGAAAATTGAATATTTTGATTGGTTTTGTCGGTTGATGTCGTTTAGCGGCATTTCAAACTCACTGGGTTATTTCACGCCGACATGTAATTATTTTCACTATTTACATTATTCGGAGTATTTACCTCATCTTTACTGCCGTGTCTAAGACTTTTCGGCCACTTTTCTGGCCTTTTTCAGGTGCTAAGAATTTCGAACCGAAACTTTTATTATGATCACTGATGTATAACATTCTCATTCCATGTGCGAAGCCACTTCTGATAGTCATGAGTTATCTCTCTTTAACTTGGCTCTCTAAGTTATTTGTTCACCGCTGGTTGTAACCTGGTATTGAACTCACATCTCTTTGGGTTATGTCACTTGAACTAACCAACGTCCACTTGGCTCTGTGTTCTTGAAGATTTTGTCTAAGCATTTTGCAAGCAATTTTTTTTAAAATAATAACATTTTTAAGGATACAAGACTTACTAATTAACTCATAGCTAGGGGCAAAAGACGGATTCAAACTTTTCTCAAGTGTATTTTCGCGTAAGTAAATATAACGAACCCAACGAAAATTGGAACTCGGCTCTCCGATTAACAATTCCGAGTCACTATCCATTACACCACCCGCACATCTAAGCTTACAGCACCTTACTAAGCGTTCATCTATCTACTACATTCATCTACAGCACCGTACTAAGCGTTCATCCATCTATGTAATGAGCAGGGTAAACATTGCTTAACTTTGTATGATAGCTAGTTTTTCGAACATGAATCATCACTAAACAATTATCTAAAAAAGCTGCATACAAAATATCTAGTTTTCGGTTTTAAATAAGCCATAAAATACCCCATTCCTAGATTTATTTTTGTTGTTAACTCTCAACACTAAAGAAAATGAATAAATTCACTTTCATTATATGTTCAGGTTTTATTACAATTCTATTTTTTTTTTAAAACAATAAACATGGCCGAAGAGTGAAGATCGTAAAACTGTGTCATGTGGGAAAAAAACGTCTTTTTGACACTACGCGTTATTGAGGGCATGTTTTTGCATATTTGCCAAAGAAACAACTCATGACAAAAACAAAAAGAAATAATTATTGCCAAAAGTCAAAAGGAAAGAAAGAAAATGAAAATAGTAATAACAAAAGTAATAAATATTTTAAAAACAACTAAACCCGTTAATCAATAATCTCTCAGATCTTTTGTCAAAGGCAAAAACCGTACAAATCACCAAAAATTATACAAGCCCAGACTAATGTTATTTGCAAAAATAATAAATTTGAAATTAAAAGCTAACTACAGAAGGGAGCTAAGGAAGGCGAAAAGAAAGAACTAAACATATTCTACAAGAAAACTGAATACATGGTAATCAGAAGCCCAAAATGCCAACTACAACTGAAGGATACTGAAATCAAGCAGGTACAGAAATTTAAGTACCTAGGAAGTGTTCTAACAGAGGACGGAAAGTGTGACATTGAGATCCGGAAGTGTATTGGCATGGCCAATGATGTATTCTAAAAGCTGAGTAGAGTATTGGGAAACAGGAACATTTCATTGGAAACAAAAAAGAGAGTATTTGATTGCTATGCGATGTATGTTCTGAAGCATAGCAGCGAATGCTGGTCAATCTCATCAAAGATGAAGGAAAGACTTGAAGCAACCCAAATGTGGTTCTACAGAAGGGAGATGAGGATGCCATGTACCGAACATGTTAGCAAGGACGATGTTTTGGGGGAAAAGAAAACTGATACGTAACACCAGGAAAAGACAGGTGTAGTTTCTGAAACATGTAATGAGAAAGGAGAGCTTGGAGAAATAAAGAGAAAAGGAGACTGGGAAAAGAAATTTGTGACATACTTGATGGGCTTGAGCAGACGAACAGCATAGCAGGTTTTGGGAGGAATAACAAGAGAAAGAGTGTTAAGCGCTACAAGAGTTATGGAAACTTGAAAGGCCAGAATTGCCTACATCATGAAAGGACATGGCACAAAAAAAGAACCTCTACTTAGAAAGAGATGGCTGGTAGAACTTAATATACACTGATTTCTAAACTTTTAATTGATAATCAGTATTAGTCATACTTAGCACTGAGTACATGTGCAGGCTATAAGTTCAGACACAATTTTGGATTTCGATCAAATGTTTAGCTATCTGTTCAATTTTTATACCTGAACGCACCTATATAAACATTTAAATAATAGATAGTTTTATTACCCCGGTTTTTGTTTTCTTGTTATGAATTATTTTTTATATAAATTTCTTTTTAATATATTTGCATTTTGTTGCTGTCATGATGTTGATAATTGCTCGTTCGACGTTAGTCTCGCAAGAAACTCTATTGTCATTTTCTTTCGTAAATGCACAACACCTAATAGTATCTCTTAGTTTATTGAGATATTTCCTAATAGGTTCTCCAGACTCTTGTCTTAGTGGCAGAAATCTGGTCCTTTCGGCAATGACTTATCTTCTTTGAACAGACTTTAAAATTCTTTCTTTAATCCTCTTAAAGTCTAAGGTTTCAATTTCCTCAGGGTAAGTCATCAACGAGATTTGTCAAACGGCCCTACACCCCGCGGTGGCCAAAAGTAAATACGTGATTTGTTTTTTTTTGTTTTGGTCGTCCTTCAATTTTTTTATCCTGGACATTGCCTCGAAACACTTCATCCAAAATGTAACCTCCTCCAGGTTCTCAAGGTCCAACATAGTTTCGTTCGGAGACGCCATTTTGTTATGATGTGCTCATTTGCACTTAATCTTGTTAGATAG
Organism: Ascarosepion bandense; assembly: GCA_037127315.1. Taxonomy (NCBI): domain Eukaryota; kingdom Metazoa; phylum Mollusca; class Cephalopoda; order Sepiida; family Sepiidae; genus Ascarosepion; species Ascarosepion bandense. The sequence continues at coordinate 2,839,804 of JBBBDQ010001657.1, read as the reverse complement.
CAATCTAGCGTTATCTCAGATACGTCACACACACACACACACACACACACACACACACACACACACATATATATATATATATATATATATATATATATATACATATATATGTATATTGATTGATTGATTGATTGTTTAATACTTAGTTTTTGGTCATAATAGGGTTAGATCAGTACACATTTGTATTAAAAAGTGTTCGATACAATTGTAGAACTTTTGAATATTGTACATTTTTAAACGAGTTATTTTGCTACTCAAGTTTCTACCATGATTGATGTCTTCAGGCGAGTTTTAATAAAAATAGCCTGAAGACACCACTCACGGTAGAAACCTGGGTAGCGAAATAACTCGTTTAAAAATAGAATATATATATATATATATATATATATATATATATATATATATATATATATATATATCCTAGCAGTATAGCCCGACGTTACTCGGGTGTAATGAAAGCTTTAAAAATAATCCATGGGACTAGAGCTTAGACTCTTTGGACGTTGGCACGAAAGACTAAAAAGCAATAGGTATTTCCAGTTAAAGCGAAACCGTAGACTGAAAAAAATGAATGAATGTAAGTAAAAGTTTGAAGTTTGTTGAGAATCGGATAAAGATTGTGGATTTGTATAAAGGAAATACAGACAGATAAACAGACACACACACAAACATCTTGCCTTATATATATATATATATATATATATATATATATATATATATATATATATATATACTCAAAATAATAACTAAATAGACTCTGCAAGTATTTAGGTTGTAAATTTATACTAAGATAAACCTTTAGAAAAACCACTAACAAACAGAACCTAATTCCGTTACAATCCGGTGCACTAAGGCGTCGGATAAAAGGGGAGAAAAAAAGAAATCCGCGGAATAAGGACAAGACATACGATACTCCGCAGTAAAGAAAAATAAACCCAAACGGAACCAACCACAAGAAAAAGAAAAAGTGCTCGATACAAAGTACAAACGATATACAAAAGTAGAGCAAAGACACACAAAGAATCTCAAGCTAGCCAAAACCCAAAGAAATTAAAAAAATTAAGCAACACGGAAAAAAGGTGGTAAGAGAGATAAAAGAAGGAAGGGAGGGAAAAAGAAAAGAAACGAAAGAAAAAAAACTTACGTCGATTTAACACGGCTGTCTGTTAATTTTTAGTTACATTCTCTTTTTTTTGCGAACCCAGACGATGTCAATTTTTTCTTTTCTTATTTATTTGATTTTATTCTATCTTTTTCTTTTTCTTTTTCGTTTTCTTTTTCTTTTTCTTTCCCTTTATTTTTCTTTTTATTTTATTTTATTTTTTAATTTCTTTGCAATCTATTTAAAAAGGAAAAGTAGACTAATTTTTCTCCAGTTTCTGAAAGGATTTTTCTGTTGCTGAGGTGATGTGTTGTCCCCCGTGGGGATCTTCATATTGAAATGGCCATTCAACATCTTTGAATTAATCCTTTTTTAATATATATTTGCTCTGTAATATTTTATTACATGGAGCTCTCTTCCTGTATCATTTTTTAATATTAAAATAAAATTTTTAATATTAATTAGGATCGGGTTTTTTTGAATTTACCTTCCTGCTTTTTTCCCTTGGATTGATGTATCTGAATTAAAATATATATATATATATATATATATATATATATATATATTCATATTGAGCGCTTTTAAATAAGTACCACGCATATATAATATGTAAACAATATAATATATATAACAAATTGCATATTTATATATATATATATATATATATATATATATATATATTGATATTTATACTTATATACATACACTTTTCACACACACACACACACACACACACACACACACACACATATATATATATATATATAGGGGTACGGCTATGCTAATCATTATAGCTAGCCAATCCCACTACAGTTGCTTTAAACAAATCGTGAAGAAACAGGAAGATACTGTTAGAAACAAGGAAAGCTGCTCAACTGCGATATATCAATCCTATATTGACAGTCGTAACTGACTGAGATAAAAAGCTAAGTAGACTATTGGAAGTATATTAGCTTGAGTATAAGTATGTTACTTCACTAAATTATTGACTGATTCTTTTACTCGACCATATCAAGTTAGGGGCAATATTTCTAATTAACGTCTTCCTTCAGATATGAAAATATGATTATTAAGTCTCTTTTTCTCCCTAATAACATGCCTGTTTCTATCTATTTGGTTGTTATATTTTGTTTGTTTTTCTTTCAAACTGGTCTCTGTATATGCACTTAAAAAGCTAATACCTATCAGTTTCATAAATTTTTGAAGCTTTTAAAAGTAGTGGGGCCAATTGAAGGGCCAGCCAAAATTTGGTTGGCGGGGGACCTTGACCTCTTCTGGTCCCTGAATATATTCGTCACAGAAATTACCTTACTGCTATCATTGCGGAAACGTCGTACAAATGGCAACATAGAAGAGGACAATAGTTCGAATAATGTAAATACTGTAAAAACTACTTCATCTCAAAAATATAGACGAAGAATTTTCAAGCTATTCTGTTTTTAGGGATGGGATATTTGAAGATTTTAGAGAAAGGTCGATTTGCTGGTCATCAACAGATTTGCATTCATTAGTGTCTTCCGAATTGATGAGGACATCTTTATACTGTTTCTGGTTAAAATATATTATATTGCAAATATGCCAATACCAATAAAGTCTTGTCGTTTAGTGTAAAAAAGCATATTAACTTTTCTAAGTAGATTAATTATGCTAAAAAAAGCAATGGGTCATGTGATCCTTGACTTGTCTCGGAACGCCAAAAGTTTGAGATTTTATCTTGTATTCTTTCTAACGGCGTTGAAATTTTCAACACACCTTCTACAACATGCACGAGAAACTTTCATCTTGATCTGCCGATATGATTCCAAAAATAAGCGTGGCAACGGGAATTTTACGAAAAGGGAAATTTTAGAATCCTGATCAAACAGTGTTACTTCGTCAAAAATGTTACAAAAATTATCTAGATCGTTATCGCAATTTTCTGTTCACTGTTAAGACACCAGTAGTTTAAGATACGCGCGCACGCACACACACACACACACACACACACACATATATATATATATATATATATATATATATACAGAGAGAGAGAGAGAGAGAATTCTAGGTGAAGAGGACTCAAGGTTTAATTAGATTTGAGTGCCCTGGCATTTATTTTATTACGGACAGTGCTCAATATAATGAGTATTATAGAGCCTAATATAATTATATAATTATGAATTAATTGTACATTGCGACATGGAAATTTCTATGTTTCGAGATAGGTTCTCATCATCAGGCAATGTTGCTGTTGGTTGTGCAAATGATTTACATTTAAATGACAAAAACCTTTGTTTTACCGTGTATGTATGTGGGAAGATATAGAATTTACTTGTGCGTTTCTTTTGACTAATCAGAGCGGAGATTCATTTTGGGATTTAGCCCCGAAGAATACATACTAACCAACTTTTTTCCTTTTTCTTTTTTTCTTTTTTTTTTCTTTTTTCCTTCCACATCGGTCAAGATGTTAACCTGCCTTTAACCTGATCTTATCATTTTCCATTTTTTACTCTCTTCTCCTGTCAGTTTTATTGCTGTTGATGTGGTATTTTCATTCAATACCAATTCTATATTTTTTACTTACTTATCATTTTTACTCTATTTATTTATTTGTTGTAAAGTGTTTTTTTTATAAAAAGAAAAAAATTTTTAATAAAAAATAATTTTTTGGTCTCTCTATTTATTTGTTGTAAATTACTTTCTATAAAAAGAAAGATTTATTTTAAAAAACAATTTCATGTTTCAATTTATTTTTATATAGTTCATCAGTAATTATTTTCCTGAAGCACTTGTTGGTTATAAGCATGTTATTTCATTTAGATTTTATTCATTTTCTAATGTGAACAATTTGCAATGTCTACATATGACATTTATCTCATTGCGTTTATTTAATAGATATTTATTCTTAAGTGAATAAATATATAATATATTTATATAAATATATATATATGTACAGAGTGCGACGGAAATACCGCCTACATTTTAAGGTTGACAAAAAACTAATGGAATTACTATTAAAAGATTTCTTTCACTGCAGTTCAAACAAAAGGTAGCATTTTTATTCACTTGATTTTTTAAATGACATACCCTAATTTACCATAGACTGCTGTAGAGGCTTTATAAAGTTTAACATCATCAGGAATTTCGAACGCAGCTGTTTTTGGTCAATGACAACATTCCTCGATGTCCGTCAGCCAACATAATATATTACCCGGTTCTCTTCCCTTGCGACATTTACTTCTTCAAGAATAAAATCACCGGTTAAGGGAAAAAATCTTAAATCAGATCTTGTATGTATGTATGTCGATATATATATAGAGAGAGATAGGGTAATATATATACATATATATATAGGAAGACGGAGACGAAAAGGATAATCCAGAAGACTTTACCTAATTAATATAAAATATCCGTTAGATAAAAATAGAGTTCTCAATAGATATTATCCAGAGAAAAATTTTGGGTAATAACCAGAAAATTAACTATTTTAAGACTTAATGAATTATCTATTTTAAAACCAAGTAATTTAAAAGCACTTATATTCGGTATGGTATTACGTATGTGATATGATATGTTTATTCTCAATTTATTTCCGGCTTAAAAATCCCTCTCTTACAATCTTTTTGTTTTTTAATATTCTGAGTAAATTTAACATTTATTTATTCATCAGCTACCTAAATAAGGCAACTGTGAAAAAACTTATTTTAAGGTTTTCCAGTTTGTGCAATAAATAATCGGCAAAACTTAACCGTAGTGAATGTTCAGAGGGCGAAAGACCCTATACACGTTGCAAATGGCGCAGATACAAAGGTTTCTCGTGAAGTCATTTGAATGAGCTACAATGAGATGTACGACATTCTAGGGCCACTTGACGTGTGCTGATACCTGGATAGTCTTAAACAGCCTTTAGAATGTGTACATTGTGGTCATAAGTATGAGCTCATCTCGGTCTTCTTTGATGCTTAGTTTGGTGTGCCACGGATCCTTTCTCAGCAACGCGACAATAAACAGCAACAAAGTTTGGATGACTCGGTTACCTTTGGCCTGGAAATGCAGTCTGATCAAGCAATACAGCCTTGCATCCATTACCATTGGCGTGGCCGTATGTAAAATCCTATTTGCCTGCTCACGAGAGGAATGTCCGGCTAGTGTTAAACAGATTACTTCTCAGTTAACTCACTACTACACACGTTAAACACTGAAGACAGACTAACTACCAATGTACATGAATGACAAATATAAAATAACAACTGCCGGAAACTATCTATAAATTTTTCATCCATTACCATTCGCGTGGCCGTATGCAAAATCCTATTTGCCTGCTCACGATAGGAATGTCCGGCAAGTGTTAAACAGATTACTTCTCAGTTAACTCACTACTACACACGTTAAACACTGAAGACAGACTAGCCACCAATGTACATGAATGACAAATATAACATCACAACTGCCGGAATCTTTCTTTAAATATTTCATCCATTACCATTCGCGTGGCCGTATGTAAAATCCTATTTGCCTGCTCACGATAGGAATGTCCGGCAAGTGTTAAACAGATTACTTCTCAGTTAACTCATTACTACACACGTTAAACACTGAAGACAGACTAGCCACCAATGTACATGAATGACAAATATAACATCACAACTGCCGGAATCTTTCTTTAAATATTTCATCCATTGCCATTCGCGTGGCCGTATGTAAAATCCTATTTGCCTGCTCACGATAGGAATGTCCGGCAAGTGTTAAACAGATTACTTCTCAGTTAACTCACTACCGCACACGTTAAACACTGAAGACAGACTAGCCACCAATGTACATGAATGACAAATATAACATAACAACTGCCGGAAACTTTCTTTAAATTTTCATCCATTACCATTCGCGTGGCCGTATGTAAAATCCTATTTGCCTGCTCACGATAGGAATGTCCGGCTAGTGTTAAACAGATTACTTCTCAGTTAACTCACTACTACACACGTTAAACACTGAAGACAGACTAGCTACCAATGTACATGAATGACAAATATAACATAACTGCCGGAAACTTTCTTTAAATTTTTCATTCATTACCATTCGCGTGGCCGTAAGTAAAATCCTATTTGCCTGCTCACGATAGGAATGTCCGGCTAGTGTTAAACAGATTACTTCTCAGTTAACTCACTACTACACACGTTTAACACTGAAGACAGATTAGCTACCAATGTACATGAATGACAAATATAAAATAACAACTGCCGGAAACTTTCTTTAAATTTTTCATCCATTACCATTCGCGTGGCCGTATGTAAAATCCTATTTGCCTGCTCACGATAGGAATGTCCGGCTAGTGTTAAACAGATTACTTCTCAGTTAACTCACTACTAAAGACGTTAAACACTGAAGACAGACTAGCTACCAATATACATGAATGACAAATATAAAATAACAACTGCCGGAATCTTTCTTTAAATATTTCATCCATTACCATTCGCGTGGCCGTATGTAAAATCCTATTTGCCTGCTCACGATAGGAATGTCCGGCAAGTGTTAAACAGATTACTTCTCAGTTAACTCATTACTACACACGTTAAACACTGAAGACAGACTAGCCACCAATGTACATGAATGACAAATATAACATCACAACTGCCGGAATCTTTCGTTAAATTTTTCATCCATTACCATTCGCGTGGCCGTATGTAAAATCCTATTTGCCTGCTCACGATAGGAATGTCCGGCAAGTGTTAAACAGATTACTTCTCAGTTAACTCACTACTACACACGTTAAACACTGAAGACAGACTAGCCACCAATGTACATGAATGACAAATATAACATAACAACTGCCGGAAACTTTCTTTAAATTTTTCATCCATTACCATTCGCGTGGCCGTATGTAAAATCCTATTTGCCTGCTCACGATAGGAATGTCCGGCTAGTGTTAAACAGATTACTTCTCAGTTAACTCACTACTACACACGTTAAACACTGAAGACAGACTAGCCACAATGTACATGATTAACAAATATAACATAACAACTGCCGGAAACTTTCTTTAAATTTTTCATCCATTACCATTCGCGTGGCCGTATGTAAAATCCTATTTGCCTGCTCAAGATAGGAATGTCCGGCTAGTGTTAAACAGATTACTTCTCAGTTAACTCACTACTACACACGTTAAACACTGAAGACAGACTAGCCACAATGTACATGATTAACAAATATAACATAACAACTGCCGGAAACTTTCTTTAAATTTTTCATCCATTACCATTCGCGTGGCCGTATGTAAAATCCTATTTGCCTGCTCACGATAGGAATGTCCGGCTAGTGTTAAACAGATTACTTCTCAGTTAACTCACTACTACACACGTTAAACACTGAAGACAGACTAGCCACAATGTACATGATTAACAAATATAACATAACAACTGCTGGAAACTTTCTTTAAATTTTTCATCCATTACCATTCGCGTGGCCGTATGTAAAATCCTATTTGCCTGCTCACGATAGGAATGTCCGGCTAGTGTTAAACAGATTACTTCTCAGTTAACTCACTACTACACACGTTAAACACTGAAGACAGACTAGCCACAATGTACATGATTAACAAATATAACATAACAACTGCCGGAAACTTTCTTTAAATTTTTCATCCATTACCATTCGCGTGGCCGTATGTAAAATCCTATTTGCCTGCTCACGATAGGAATGTCCGGCTAGTGTTAAACAGATTACTTCTCAGTTAACTAACTACTACACACGTTAAACACTGAAGACAGACTAGCCACCAATGTACATGAATGACAAATATAACATCACAACTGCCGGAAACTTTCTTTAAATTTTTCATTCATTACCATTCGCGTGGCCATATGTAAAATCCTATTTGCCTGCTCACGATAGGAATGTCCGGCTAGTGTTAAACAGATTACTTCTCAGTTAACTCACTACTACACACGTTAAACACTGAAGACAGATTAGCTACCAATGTACATGAATGACAAATATAACATAACAACTGCCGGAAACTTTCTTTAAATTTTTCATTCATTACCATTCGCGTGGCCGTATGTAAAATCCTATTTGCCTGCTCACGATAGGAATGTCCGGCTAGTGTTAAACAGATTACTTCTCAGTTAACTCACTACTACACACGTTTAACACTGAAGACAGACTAGCTACCAATGTACATGAATGACAAATATAAAATAACAACTGCCGGAAACTTTCTTTAAATATTTCATCCATTACCATTCGCGTGGCCGTATGTAAAATCCTATTTGCCTGCTCACGATAGGAATGTCCGGCTAGTGTTAAACAGATTACTTCTCAGTTAACTCACTCTACACACGTTAAACACTGAAGACAGACTAGCCACCAATGTACATGAATGACAAATATAACATCACAACTGCCGGAATCTTTCTTTAAATTTTTCATCCATTACCATTCGCGTGGCCGTATGTAGAATCCTATTTGCCTGCTCACGATAGGAATGCCCGGCTAGTGTTAAACAGATTACTTCTCAGTTAACTCACTACTACACATGTTAAACACTGAAGACAGACTAGCCACCAATAGACATGAATGACAAATATAACATAACAACTGCCGGAAACTTTCTTTAAATTTTTCATCCATTACCATTCGCGTGGCCGTATGTAAAATCCTATTTGCCTGCTCACGATAGGAATGTCCGGCTAGTGTTAAACAGATTACTTCTCAGTTAACTCACTACTACACACGTTAAACACTGAAGACAGACTAGCCACAATGTACATGATTAACAAATATAACATAACAACTGCCGGAAACTTTCTTTAAATTTTTCATCCATTACCATTCGCGTGGCCGTATGTAAAATCCTATTTGCCTGCTCACGATAGGAATGTCCGGCTAGTGTTAAACAGATTACTTCTCAGTTAACTCACTACTACACACGTTAAACACTGAAGACAGACTAGCCACCAATGTACATGAATGACAAATATAACATCACAACTGCCGGAAACTTTCTTTAAATTTTTCATTCATTACCATTCGCGTGGCCATATGTAAAATCCTATTTGCCTGCTCACGATAGGAATGTCCGGCTAGTGTTAAACAGATTACTTCTCAGTTGACTCACTACTACACACGTTAAACACTGAAGACAGACTAGCCACCAATGTACATGATTAACAAATATAACATAACAACTGCCGGAAACTTTCTTTAAATTTTTCATCCATTACCATTCGCGTGGCCGTACGTAAAATCCTATTTGCCTGCTCACGATAGGAATGTCCGGCTAGTGTTAAACAGATTACTTCTCAGTTAACTCACTACTACACATGTTAAACACTGAAGACAGACTAGCCACCAATGTACATGAATGACAAATATAAAATAACAACTGCCGGAAACTTTCTTTAAATTTTTCATCCATTACCATTCGCGTGGCCGTATGTAAAATCCTATTTGCCTGTTCACGATAGGAATGTCCGGCTAGTGTTAAACAGGTTACTTCTCAGTTAACTCACTACTACACACGTTAAACACTGAAGACAGACTAGCCACCAATGTACATGATTAACAAATATAACATAACAACTGCCGGAAACTTTCTTTAAATTTTTCATCCATTACCATTCGCGTGGCCGTATGTAAAATCCTATTTGCCTGCTCACGATAGGAATGTCCGGCTAGTGTTAATCAGATTACTTCTCAGTTAAGTCACTACTACACACGTTAAACACTGAAGACAGACTAGCCACAATGTACATGATTAACAAATATAACATAACAACTGCCGGAAACTTTCTTTAAATTTTTCATCCATTACCATTCGCGTGGCCGTATGTAAAATCCTATTTGCCTGCTCACGATAGGAATGTCCGGCTAGTGTTAAACAGATTACTTCATTTAACTCACTACTACACACGTTAAACACTGAAGACAGACTAGCCACAATGTACATGATTAACAAATATAACATAACAAATGCCGGAAACCTTCTTTAAATTTTTCATCCATTACCATTCGCGTGGCCGTATGTAAAATCCTATTTGCCTGCTCACGATAGGAATGTCCGGCTAGTGTTAAACAGATTACTTCTCAGTTAACTCACTACTACACACGTTTAACACTGAAGACAGACTAGCCACCAATGTACATGAATGACAAATATAACATCACAACTGCCGGAAACTTTCTTTAAATTTTTCATTCATTACCATTCGCGTGGCCATATGTAAAATCCTATTTGCCTGATCACGATAGGAATGTCCGGCTAGTGTTAAACAGATTACTTCTCAGTTAACTCACTACTACACACGTTAAACACTGAAGACAGACTAGCCACCAATGTACATGAATGACAAATATAAAATAACAACTGCCGGAAACTTTCTTTAAATTTTTCATCCATTACCATTCGCGTGGCCGTATGTAAAATCCTATTTGCCTGCTCACGATAGGAATGTCCGGCTAGTGTTAAACAGATTACTTCTCAGTTAACTCACTACTACACACGTTAAACACTGAAGACAGACTAGCCACAATGTACATGATTAACAAATATAACATAACAACTGCCGGAAACTTTCTTTAAATTTTTCATCCATTACCATTCGCGTGGCCGTATGTAAAATCCTATTTGCCTGCTCACGATAGGAATGTCCGGCTAGTGTTAAACAGATTACTTCTCAGTTAACTCACTACTACACACGTTAAACACTGAAGACAGACTAGCCACAATGTACATGATTAACAAATATAACATAACAAATGCCGGAAACTTTCTTTAAATTTTTCATCCATTACCATTCGCGTGGCCGTATGTAAAATCCTATTTGCCTGCTCACGATAGGAATGTCCGGCTAGTGTTAAACAGATTACTTCTCAGTTAACTCACTACTACACACGTTAAACACTGAAGACAGACTAGCCACCAATGTACATGAATGACAAATATAACATCACAACTGCCGGAAACTTTCTTTAAATTTTTCATTCATTACCATTCGCGTGGCCATATGTAAAATCCTATTTGCCTGCTCACGATAGGAATGTCCGGCTAGTGTTAAACAGATTACTTCTCAGTTAACTCACTACTACACACGTTAAACACTGAAGACAGACTAGCCAACAATGTACATGAATGACAAATATAAAATAACAACTGCCGGAAACTTTCTTTAAATTTTTCATCCATTACCATTCGCGTGGCCGTATGTAAAATCCTATTTGCCTGCTCACGATAGGAATGTCCGGCTAGTGTTAAACAGATTACTTCTCAGTTAACTCACTACTACACACGTTAAACACTGAAGACAGACTAGCCACCAATGTACATGAATGACAAATATAACATCACAACTGCCGGAAACTTTCTTTAAATTTTTCATTCATTACCATTCGCGTGGCCATATGTAAAATCCTATTTGCCTGCTCACGATAGGAATGTCCGGCTAGTGTTAAACAGATTACTTCTCAGTTAACTCACTACTACACACGTTAAACACTGAAGACAGACTAGCCACAATGTACATGATTAACAAATATAACATAACAACTGCCGGAAACTTTCTTTAAATTTTTCATCCATTACCATTCGCGTGGCCGTATGTAAAATGCTATTTGCCTGCTCACGATAGGAATGTCCGGCTAGTGTTAAACAGATTACTTCTCAGTTAACTCACTACTACACACGTTAAACACTGAAGACAGACTAGCTACCAATGTAGATGAATGACAAATATAACATAACAACTGCCGGAAACTTTCTTTAAATTTTACATTCATTACCATTCGCGTGGCCGTATGTAGAATCCTATTTGCCTGCTCACGATAGGAATGTCCGGCTAGTGTTAAACAGATTACTTCTCAGTTAACTCACTACTACACACGTTTAACACTGAAGACAGACTAGCTACCAATGTACATGAATGACAAATATAAAATTACAACTGCCGGAAACTTTCTTTAAATTTTTCATCCATTACCATTCGCGTGGCCGTATGTAAAATCCTATTTGCCTGCTCAGGATAGGAATGTCCGGCTAGTGTTAAACAGATTACTTCTCAGTTAACTCACTACTACACACGTTAAACACTGAAGACAGACTAGCTACCAATGTACATGAATGACAAATATAAAATAACAACTGCCGGAAACTTTCTTTAAATATTTCATCCATTACCATTCGTGTGGCCGTATATAAAATCCTATTTGCCTGCTCACGATAGGAATGTCCGGCTAGTGTCAAACAGATTACTTCTCAGTTAACTCACTACTACACACGTTTAACACTGAAGACAGACTAGCTACCAATGTACATGAATGACAAATATAAAATAACAACTGCCGGAAACATTCTTTAAATTTTTCATCCATACCATTCGCGTGGCCGTATGTAAAATCCTATTTGCCTGCTCACGATAGGAATGTCCGGTTAGTGTTAAACAGATTACTTCTCAGTTAACTCACTACTAAACACGTTAAACACTGAAGACAGACTAGCTACCAATGTACATGAATGACAAATATAACATAACAACTGCCGGAAACTTTCTTTAAATTTTTCATTCATTACCATTCGCGTGGCCGTATGTAAAATCCTATTTGCCTGCTCACGATAGGAATGTCCGGCTAGTGTTAAACAGATTACTTCTCAGTTAACTCACTACTACACACGTTTAACACTGAAGACAGACTAGCTACCAATGTACATGAATGACAAATATAAAATAACAACTGCCGGAAACTTTCTTTAAATTTTTCATCCATTACCATTCGCGTGGCCGAATGTAAAATCCTATTTGCCTGCTCACGATAGGAATGTCCGGCTAGTGTTAAACAGATTACTTCTCAGTTAACTCACTACTAAAGACGTTAAACACTGAAGACAGACTATCTACCAATGTACATGAATGACAAATATAACATAACAACTGCCGGAAACTTTCTTTAAATTTTTCATTCATTACCATTCGCGTGGCCGTATGTAAAATCCTATTTGCCTGCTCACGATAGGAATGTCCGGCTAGTGTTAAACAGATTACTTCTCAGTTAACTCACTACTACACACGTTTAACACTGAAGACAGACTAGCTACCAATGTACATGAATGACAAATATAAAATAACAACTGCCGGAAACTTTCTTTAAATATTTCATCCATTACCATTCGCGTGGCCGTATGTAAAATCCTATTTGCCTGCTCACGATAGGAATGTCCGGCTAGTGTTAAACAGATTACTTCTCAGTTAACTCACTCTACACATGTTAAACACTGAAGACAGACTAGCCACCAATGTACATGAATGACAAATATAACATCACAACTGCCGGAATCTTTCTTTAAATTTTTCATCCATTACCATTCGCGTGGCCGTATGTAGAATCCTATTTGCCTGCTCACGATAGGAATGCCCGGCTAGTGTTAAACAGATTACTTCTCAGTTAACTCACTACTACACATGTTAAACACTGAAGACAGACTAGCCACCAATGTACATGAATGACAAATATAACATAACAACTGCCGGAAACTTTCTTTAAATTTTTCATCCATTACCATTCGCGTGGCCGTATGTAAAATCCTATTTGCCTGCTCACGATAGGAATGTCCGGCTAGTGTTAAACAGATTACTTCTCAGTTAACTCACTACTACACACGTTAAACACTGAAGACAGACTAGCCACAATGTACATGATTAACAAATATAACATAACAACTGCCGGAAACTTTCTTTAAATTTTTCATCCATTACCATTCGCGTGGCCGTATGTAAAATCCTATTTGCCTGCTCACGATAGGAATGTCCGGCTAGTGTTAAACAGATTACTTCTCAGTTAACTCACTACTACACACGTTAAACACTGAAGACAGACTAGCCACAATGTACATGATTAACAAATATAACATAACAACTGCCGGAAACTTTCTTTAAATTTTTCATCCATTACCATTCGCGTGGCCGTATGTAAAATCCTATTTGCCTGCTCACGATAGGAATGTCCGGCTAGTGTTAAACAGATTACTTCTCAGTTAACTCACTACTACACACGTTAAACACTGAAGACAGACTAGCCACAATGTACATGATTAACAAATATAACATAACAAATGCCGGAAACTTCCTTTAAATTTTTCATCCATTACCATTCGCGTGGCCGTATGTAAAATCCTATTTGCCTGCTCACGATAGGAATGTCCGGCTAGTGTTAAACAGATTACTTCTCAGTTAACTCACTACTACACACGTTAAACACTGAAGACAGACTAGCCACCAATGTACATGAATGACAAATATAACATCACAACTGCCGGAAACTTTCTTTAAATTTTTCATTCATTACCATTCGCGTGGCCATATGTAAAATCCTATTTGCCTGCTCACGATAGGAATGTCCGGCTAGTGTTAAACAGATTACTTCTCAGTTAACTCACTACTACACACGTTAAACACTGAAGACAGACTAGCCACCAATGTACATGAATGACAAATATAAAATAACAACTGCCGGAAACTTTCTTTAAATTTTTCATCCATTACCATTCGCGTGGCCGTATGTAAAATCCTATTTGCCTGCTCACGATAGGAATGTCCGGCTAGTGTTAAACAGATTACTTCTCAGTTAACTCACTACTACACACGTTAAACACTGAAGACAGACTAGCCACCAATGTACATGAATGACAAATATAAAATAACAACTGCCGGAAACTTTCTTTAAATTTTTCATCCATTACCATTCGCGTGGCCGTATGTAAAATCCTATTTGCCTGCTCACGATAGGAATGTCCGGCTAGTGTCAAACAGATTACTTCTCAGTTAACTCACTACTACACACGTTAAACACTGAAGACAGACTAGCCACCAATGTACATGAATGACAAATATAACATCACAACTGCCGGAAACTTTCTTTAAATTTTTCATTCATTACCATTCGCGTGGCCATATGTAAAATCCTATTTGCCTGCTCACGATAGGAATGTCCGGCTAGTGTTAAACATATTACTTCTCAGTTAACTCACTACTACACACGTTAAACACTGAAGACAGACTAGCCACAATGTACATGATTAACAAATATAACATAGCAACTGCCGGAAACTTTCTTTAAATTTTTCATCCATTACCATTCGCGTGGCCGTATGTAAAATGCTATTTGCCTGCTCACGATAGGAATGTCCGGCTAGTGTTAAACAGATTACTTCTCAGTTAACTCACTACTACACACGTTAAACACTGAAGACAGACTAGCTACCAATGTACATGAATGACAAATATAACATAACAACTGCCGGAAACTTTATTTAAATTTTACATTCATTACCATTCGCGTGGCCGTATGTAGAATCCTATTTGCCTGCTCACGATAGGAATGTCCGGCTAGTGTTAAACAGATTACTTCTCAGTTAACTCACTACTACACACGTTTAACACTGAAGACAGACTAGCTACCAATGTACATGAATGACAAATATAAAATAACAACTGCCGGAAACTTTCTTTAAATTTTTCATCCATTACCATTCGCGTGGCCGTATGTAAAATCCTATTTGCCTGCTCACGATAGGAATGTCCGGCTAGTGTTAAACAGATTACTTCTCAGTTAACTCACTACTAAACACGTTAAACACTGAAGACAGACTAGCTACCAATGTACATGAATGACAAATATAAAATAACAACTGCCGGAAACTTTCTTTAAATTTTTCATCCATTACCATTCGCGTGGCCGTATGTAAAATCCTATTTGCCTGCTCACGATAGGAATGTCCGGCTAGTGTTAAACAGATTACTTCTCAGTTAACTCACTACTACACACGTTAAACACTGAAGACAGACTAGCTACCAATGTACATGAATGACAAATATAAAATAACAACTGCCGGAAACTTTCTTTAAATATTTCATCCATTACCATTCGTGTGGCCGTATGTAAAATCCTATTTGCCTGCTCACGATAGGAATGTCCGGCAAGTGTTAAACAGATTACTTCTCAGTTAACTCACTACTAAACACGTTAAACACTGAAGACAGACTAGCTACCAATGTACATGAATGACAAATATAAAATAACAACTGCCGGAAACTTTCTTTAAATTTTTCATCCATTACCATTCGCGTGGCCGTATGTAAAATCCTATTTGCCTGCTCACGATAGGAATGTCCGGCTAGTTTTAAACAGATTACTTCTCAGTTAACTCACTACCACACCCGTTAAACACTGAAGACAGACTAGCCAAAATATACATGATTAACAAATATAACATAACAACTGCCGGAAACTTTCTTTAAATTTTTCATCCATTACCATTCGCGTGGCCGTATGTAAAATCCTATTTGCCTGCTCACGATAGGAATGTCCGGCTAGTGTTAAACAGATTACTTCTCAGTTAACTCACTCCCACACACGTTAAACACTGAAGACAGACTAGCCACCAATGTACATGAATGACAAATATAACATAACAACTGCCGGAAACTTTCTTTAAATTTTTCATTCATTACCATTCGCGTGGCCGTATGTAAAATCCTATTTGCCTGCTCACGATAGGAATGTCCGGCTAGTGTTAAACAGATTACTTCTCAGTTAACTCACTCCCACACACGTTAAAACACTGAAGACGGACTAGCCACCAATGTACATGAATGACAAATATAACATAACAACTGCCGGAAACTTTCTTTAAATTTTTCATTCATTACCATTCGCGTGGCCGTATGTAAAATCCTATTTGCCTGCTCACGATAGGAATGTCCGGCTAGTGTTAAACAGATTACTTCTCAGTTAACTCACTACCACACACGTTAAACACTGAAGACAGACTAGCCACCAATGTACATGAATGACAAATATAACATAACAACTGCCGGAAACTTTCTTTAAATTTTTCATTCATTACCATTCGCGTGGCCGTATGTAAAATCCTATTTGCCTGCTCACAATAGGAATGTCCGGCTAGTGTTAAACAGATTACTTCTCAGTTAACTCACTACCACACACGTTAAACACTGAAGACAGACTAGCCACCAATGTAAATGAATGACAAATATAACATAACAACTGCCGGAAACTTTCTTTAAATTTTTCATTCATTACCATTCGCGTGGCCGTATGTAAAATCCTATTTGCCTGCTTACGATAGGAATGTCCGGCTAGTGTTAAACAGATTACTTCTCAGTTAACTCACTACCACACACGTTAAACACTGAAGACAGACTAGCCACCAATGTACATGA
>JBBBDQ010001657.1:2715000-2817500 GCA_037127315.1 Ascarosepion bandense | reverse complement strand
CTGATTCCTTCGGCGACTATTGTGATCTAAACCCTTCCTCTCTGTATTGTAAGTTCTGTCTTGTCTGTCATTGTAACTATTATGCTGTTCTGTGTATATCCGTTTAGCACTGGA
Organism: Ascarosepion bandense; assembly: GCA_037127315.1. Lineage (NCBI taxonomy): Eukaryota > Metazoa > Mollusca > Cephalopoda > Sepiida > Sepiidae > Ascarosepion > Ascarosepion bandense. The sequence goes on along the minus strand of JBBBDQ010001657.1, from coordinate 2,817,386 downwards.
TAGTGTGCTAAATAATACCACTGCACAATTTCACTGTGTATCGTATCCCCCACGTTGATTCAACATTATGCAAATTTCTTTAATTCTTACGCTCTAAAAATGTTTTCTGGCTTTAAATAAACTGCAAATACAAAAGCCATAGAAAACGAACAAAATAATCAATCAAGACCTGAATTAGAGAATTGTAGCCTATCGATATGGCTCTACAGAAGAATATGAATATCGTATGAACAATAAGTACGTTTTAAGGAAGATGGGAATAAAATCGGTACTTAAAACCAGAAAGCAACAGTTGAAAATTCGGGGACTCGTAATGATAAAGAATGTTTGGAGAATTTTGCACTCACCAGACGTTTTGAGGGCAAGACGAGCAGAAGGAAAACACGTGTAACCTGACTCATGAGGTGGCTTTCTTATAGACGTTAAACTGGTCTCTCCGAAATGTTCAATCCATAGCACAACTCATTTTCTACCCGGAACAGTATCTTTCTCACAGATAATAACCTGAAATGAGCTCAAAAAGTTCACGCAGTAATTACGAATCCGTTTTAAAAAAGAAATACGCGTTTCAACAGCAAACTCTCACTGTGGATAAATTCAGGCTATTGTGGTAATAATGGTAAGGCATTCAGTCAGTCAGTTAAGTACCATACTTTGGGCGAAAGAGACATGACTGGCTGGGAAGAAGATTATCCCGCAGTAGGTTGCCATTGCTTTTTGCTGTAGAATGATATCAGCCAAGAATATAGGACTGGAGGGAAGAGACAGATTAATATCTTTCCCAAGGGTATTTGTGCGTAAGTGAATGCAAGGAATTCAACTAGAATTCGAACTCGGCTCCCCGATTTCTCGTTCCGAGTCGATACCCACTGCACCATAATGCACATCTGGTAAGGATGCCTCTTTTCTAAGTTTAATAGTAACACTCCTGTGACACTTTAAAATGCGCGAAGAGTTTCTGCCACACCCTGTATTTGAAATGTCAAACTTCACGATAGTAACGTTTGAAGTAACAAAAATGTCGGATTAAAAATAAATTTATTAAATTCATTAGAAAGGAGCAGTACATATGATAATTACTTGATTTCCGAGAATCCCGTTTGCTGGATTGACTACCTAATCTCACTTGAAGAAACCTTCTCGGTCAGATTTTGTTTCAAACAAAACCAACCTGTTTTATAGTGTATCTATGCTAAGTAGATCTTAGTTACAGATTCTGGAAGAGAACGTATAACTTGGCGTGATAATATTTTTAACGAAGCCAGTAAGTTCAAATAATCAATCACGATGACTTTTAACTTCGTGCAAGCAAGATTCTCGACTACTTCCGAACAGTTTCATCTACTAAATTTTACTCAAAACGCTATCAATCATGGGATGGTTTTCAAAAAGCAATGGTGCTCTGTTGTGATTGTTTGCTTATTTTTTTAAAAATCATTTCACCCCAAGCAAGGCAGTTTTACTGCCACTGGTGTGCAGGGTGTTACATAAGAGGAAAGTGATGAGAAAGAGGAACAAGTTATAAGGGGTGTCAGGAAGTGGGTAAGAGAATGTTGAGAATACTGGTGTGATGGGAGTAGAGTGGACGGAGAAAAGAACATGAGGAAAAGGATGCGAGTTAGTGAGATAGGAGATGGCAATTGACCTTACAATTAAATTCTTGGAGATTGTAGCTGTCGGGGAAGCAAGTATACGGAAAGGGATTTCTACAGGCGGGAAGTGAAAGAAAATAAACTGTTAGAAGTTCTACTTACATTTTATTGGTTTCACTGTAAAAGGGTGGGACCTAGTTGCTAGTCTAGTAGCTCAAGTAAATTCACGCAGAGGGGGCAGTAGTGAGCTAAGCTCGTCGGAGCACAGCTACAATCTACAAGAATTTAATCGTAAGGTCAATTGTCATCTCCTATCTCTCTGACTCGCATCCTTTATCGTATTCTCAAACTTCAATCCCATATGGGAACATGAGATTCAACGCATACTGTGTTAGTTGCAGATTTCAAGATCTGAAAATAGATTCAGAACACGTCGTGTTTATTTCTACGTCTACACTGCCAATATTTATGTACGTAATATATTCGATATATTCGATATATTCGAGCACCTAATAAAATGGAGTTTACGCAATCCAGTTTTTCAGGATTGCAAGCAATACTATGAAAATGTTTGTTGGTGAAATAAATGAATACTTATAATTTATTTATTAACTATAATTTTTACAAAGAAATGGATGTAAAAGAAAAGTGTTTAGAATATAATTTTCCTCATAAGCATGAGGAAAAAATACATGTTTGTATACGTATATATATATATATATTGGGCGCGTATAATGATATGCGCAAAAAAGTCCGCTTACTCCCACCGAACGCCCATAGCCCAGGGGTAGAGTGACCGACTGACACCATTTCGGTCGGGTTTCAATCCTGGGTAATAAAAAGCAATCGTTGTAACCGTACTGATGAGCTGTGATACGCGAAACATATCTGTCTGCGGATGACAATATATATTTTTTTCCTCATAAGCATGAGGAAAAAATACATGTATGTATACATATATATACGTATATATATATATATATGTATGCATATATATATATATATACGTATGTACATATAAATGTATATAAAAATGCATAAAATGTGTAAATTATGCACATATATATGCAAATATATATATATATACAAACATACATATATATATATATTATTTTTTTCCACATAGAGATACAAATTCTAAATGTTATATATATCTATATAAAAAAATGAAGATGTGTGTATGTCCGTATATGTGTGTGTTTATATATCCTCACTAATTTCTATTAAGATACATTTCCACATATTTCATCCGATTTGTTTCAAAACTTGCATTTCTTTTGCAAATTTTTTATTCTACACAACAAAGAAAAAGAAATTTCGCGTTGGTCTTCAGTTTAATTTTATTTTAATTTTTACTTTTAATTTTGTTTTTGTTTTTAAAGATAAGTTCAACGGAGTAACTTTTACATGGAAGATAACTCTTTCCAAAAATACAAAATTTTTCTCCTGTATTTAATGTATCTGTGTGAATAAAACTGAAGATGTGTGTGCGTCAGTGTGTGTGTGCGTGTGGTTGTGTGTCAGAGTATGTATCCTCACTAATTTCTATTAATATACACTTACACATTTTTCAACAAATTTGTTTCAAAAGTTACACACCCCTTCCAAATTTATTTAATCAGAGAAAGAGAGAGAGAGAGAGAGTGAGAGAGAGAGAGAGAGAGAGAGAGAGAGAGAGAGAGAGAGAGAGAAAGGAATGCATTTTATTTATTCACTTATTAATCTTGTTTCTTCCTGATGATCACGATTAATTTAGTTTCGTTTCGATCCTTTCCAAAACTTCATCATTTCTCACATGCTCGACCTATGATATCCGCAGCATCCTTCTGTAGAACCACATTTCAATTGCTTCAAGTTTTTCCTTCATCTTTGATGATATTGTCCAGCATTCACTGCCATATTGAAGAACTGACAGCACATAGCAATCCAGTACTCTTTTCTTTGTTTCTAACAAAATTTTCCTGTCTCTTAATACTCTACTCAGCTTCTGTCTCTAAATACTCTACTCAGCTTCTTCACCATGCCAATTCGCCTTCGGATCTCTGTGTTGCACTTTTCGTCTTCTGTTAGAACATTTCTCGGGTATGTAAATTTTTGTACCTGCTTGATTTTAGTATCCCTCACCTCTATTTGGCATTTTGGGCTGCCCTTTTTGCTGACGACCATGAATTCGGTTTTCTTGCAGTTTATTTGTAGTCCTTCTTTGTCACTCTCTTCAGCTATTTTCTGTAGGAGGTTGAGTAGTTTCCTTTCCGAGTCTGTTATCAGCACTGTATCCTCTGCGTATCTTATGTTGTTCAAATTGGTGCCTCCGATCACAAATCCTTGCATAACATCTAGGGTCCTCAGAATGGTCTCGCTGTACAAGTTGAATAGATCCGCTGAAATGACACATCCTTGTTTTACTCCCCTTTCTTTGTATATCTCCTAAATTCGTTACCTATCCGTATACAGGCAGTTTGAAGTCAGTAGATATTTTTGATTACTCTTATGTCTTTCGGGCACCTCGGCGTGGTGTAATGATTAGCAAGATTGTCTCGCTAGAATCATTATAACTGTGTAGTAAGTTCGATCCTTACTGGGTACCACCTACTTTCGGTCATGTGTTACGTCGAAGCTACGCTTAGAAAATCACCTTCCTCCAGGAATTTCTAAAGAATGAATGGATAATATGAGCGCAGGGCTAACAATCCTGCCCCCTAAAAAACAGTTTGTTACGGAAACAGCAAAAACACTGCCCTACACACCATTCGGTGTATAGAAATGTTTATTCTATTATTATGTCTTTTACAAATAATTTTCGAGGCTGCTGAGCATCGCTATCAATTCTTTGTGGCGCATTTTGTCGAACGCCTTTGCGTCATCAATAAAACATAGTTACAAGTATTTCGTCATTTGTATTGCCCTTTCGGAGAGCATGCTAATCATAAATATATGACAATTCCGGAAATTGTAATTATGGTCATGACCTAATATTAGCTTTAAGGAAATGCGTACAATTTATAATGCATGAGCACTGAGGAAATATTTATATGCTAAACGAAAATGTGTAACGGAGTTCACGCAATCCATTTTCAGGATTTCAAGCAATACTATAATAATTTTCTTTTTTCGAAAGGCTTTTTAATGTTGGTGAAATAAATATATACTTATAATTTATTTATAAACTATAACTTTTACAAGAAATGGATATGAAAGAAAAGCGTTTAGCATGAGGTTTTGTTTAAAATTCGATATTGGTCCCAGATTTCTTTACCGCTACTCGAGTCACCCAGGAATCGCGTCAAGAATTTCACCAAAAATTCTTGTGGTATAGAAGAATAATCTCTTGTCTTCGCTCTTCAAGTTCTTTCAAAGTCTTGGTTTGTTATAGTAGACTTGCTTCTTTAACCAACCCCAAAGAAAATTGTCATAGGGTGATAAGTCAGGACTCCAGGATGGCCACTCGTTACATAAAATAATGAATTATTTTCAATCAACCTGTAGTCCGATGATCCGGAAACCAAACATGCAGCAGTGATGCTCGGATTATTCAATAATCATTGTCTGCAGAATGAATATTTGAAAGGTCCAACACAAAATTACAAAATTCGCCGTATGTGTAGCTGAAAAACCTAATTTATCTCTTTTCCGGCTCACTCTCTGCCACTCTCTCTCTCTCTCTCTCTCTCTCTCTCTCTCTCTCTCTCTCTCTCTCTAGCGCGCGCTTTCTCATAGAAAAATTCAGTAGATTTAAGTAAAAATTCTAAGAATTTCAGTTGACTTATTTTTTGTAAAAAATTGGCTACAAATTTGAATGTGTAATTTAAACGTTCTTATAGCTTTAACATTTCAGACAACTACATTTATTTACTGATGTACGTTATGGTGCAATGGATATCGGCTCGGAACGAGAAATCGGGGAGCTGAGTTCGAATTCCAGTTGAATTCCTTGCATTCACTTACGCTCAAATACCCTTGTGAAAGGTATTAATCCGTCTCTTCCCTCCAGTTATGGGTTAAATAACAAGGCATATTGGGTTCTACAGCCTTGGCTGGCTACCAATCTAACGCAGAAATAATGGCAACTTACTGTGGGATGATATTCTGCCTAGTCAGTCATGTCTCTTTCTTGACATGATCGCCTAAGCGTGTATCACATGAGGCACATGACTGACTGACTATGTTTACTATGAAAATTGAAAATGATCAGCAATATTTTCGTTCTTGAATGTAGATATTTAAAATATTGGAAAAATATATTTATTAACTAATAAATTTCGGAGGTTAGTTAACTTTTTTTAATCCATTTTTTAAATTAATGTTCGTCGCGTTAAGATATTTGTTTCAGTTTTTAGCTTTTCGGTAAAATGTTGAGCCGGGGTTTTTATTTTCTACTCGAAATCTCAGCTTATAATTGATTGTCATCATATAGTTAATTACTCAATATTTCACATACTTTATTGAGTAGCTTCTTGCAATAACATCGCGAATTTAAAGTAATGTAGGCACTACTAAAAACATACGAACGGAGTTATGTCAACAAAATATTAGGAACAGTTACAACTCAGTTCGCGTTTTTAGACTGCTGGAAAATTACACACATTTATAAAAAACGTAACTACAAACTCTCGTCAATTATATACATTTATGCTTCTCTATCATAACATGCTGTTAAGTTGTAAAAAACAAAATCAACATGTTTTTGTAGCACTTTGTTTCGAGACGATCCTGGTAATTCATTTCTTTCAGTTTCAAAGAAAACAAATGCTCAGTAAAAAAATTATTTAAAGTTTGCAGAGCTATGTTTGATGATTATTTCTTTGTTCACTATTTGCTTGCCTTTTCCTCTACAAATATTGTTGACCACCGACATATCGAAACCTTTACAAATATTTTAATTTGCAATTTTTTAAATTTCTCTATATTTCTTGTTATAAATTAATTATATCAGACATAATATCACGTCTTTGAGAAGACGTCTTAGATGCCACCTATCTAACAAAACCGCAATTATAAAAACCATTTATTAACATGTAATTTACAAGAACTATTAAGGAAAAGTATGGTCGAAAATACAAAAATATTATTTAATTCACAATATCAATAGCAACTTGCTATAAGAACAGCATTATATATGAAGCAATTCTCTCCTACCATCAACCTTACATTATTTAACAGTGAAAATGGAGTTTTTTAAAGTTTTTTAAAAATAGAAAGACGCTGACGCAATTTCTAGTCGAGCGCGTTAAGCGATAGCTTCAAAGAACGTTTCTTTTTGAAAATAAAAAATAAATTCCGTTATATTCAAACTGGTTACATCAGTCCAAAATTTAAAAGAAAATGCAGGCGAAAGGAGATAAACAACAGCAAGGGATGACATAGCAGTGATCAGGGAAAGTGTGAAAGATTCTAGGAATACACTGTTTGTTGTCTACGTCCAAAAACCGGTGCTAGATAAAATATTATTTTCTCTTGTAAAGTACCAGTCTGTGAGAAGTGCGCACTTATTTTTAAATTTGTTTTAAATCATTGCCTGTCAACAAATTGTGGTTAATTTTGAAACGTTGAACCACGGGCCGCCATGAAAAGCCACTTCCTGCTGTAAAAACTTCCAAAGGAAATCTATGAGTGTCTAATCCAAATATTGGGTGACAAATATCCGTCATATTCACTTGTGAACAAGCGCCAACATGGAAAGTGGACATTTTGAATCCCAAGATGATGCACGGTCTAAGAAGCCTACGGTTATATCAATTTCGGAAATTGTTCATCATGGCCATGACCTAATTTTAGCCACAGGGGATATCACGAATGTGCTTTTGATACATAATTCATAAGCATTTCATAACGGTGAGGTTCGTAGGTAAATTGGTTCCAAAATAATTGATGCTAACCTGAAATATCTTGTGGAAACCAACTAATTCATTTTCCAGCATGGCCAACAATACTATTTCAATTATTCGACAGGTTTCTCTCTATTGATGAAACATAATTTTAGATCTATGATCCAGGGATTAATAATGAAGTTCTCGGAATCGTCAATCTTAATTATCTGTAGAACAAATATTTGAAAGTTCCAACACAATCATTTACCACAATAAATCAACCGGTGGGTAGTTCAGAAGCCTAATAAAGATATGCATATATACATATTGTGCTACTCAAAAGTAAATAAATTACTAAGATAATATTAAACAGATAAGAGGTAATGTTCACTGCAGCATAGTATATATATATATATATATATATATATATATATATATATACATGTGTCGCTGTGTGTGCGTCTGCATGTGCGTGTGTGCAGAGGCTTAGGCTATAGCAAAGAAATAAACAATATTCAAACACAGCTCTACAAATGAAATAAATTTTATGAATCCGTATTTGCTTTCTTTCAAATTGAAAAAAGGGAATTACAAACAATTTTTTCAAAACAACTTCACAAAATATGTGTGTCTTTCTTTAAAATACAACCGAATCAATTGCAATAGTATGATAGAAAGTAGAATGCGTCTACACATGCTAATGAGTGTGTAATGTATTTACGTAGTTTATGTATGCGTGGAATTTCTTAGTAGTTGGCAACGATAGCATTTTCTTTTTGTTTTTCTTAATTTGTACATTTTTTTTGTGTGTTTCAAGTTTTTTGTAGTAATACTTTCACAAGAATGTGAGTTTCTGTTTCGTACTTGAAACGCGTATCTTGTCAGTTTCGTATCGAAACATATACAAAGTAATTTCTAAATAATGAATGGATAATATTTCCTTTTATTCCGATATTTTATTGCTTCAAACATTATTTTCTGTGGATACTTGTAACTGATTAGATGCTCCGTTTATTTTAAACGTTATTTCTTCCGTATTCTTGTCTGCTAACTCGATATATATATATATTCCAGAATGTGAATTTTTGTCTCATATTTGCAATAAAATTTTGATTTTGATCGTTATTAATATTTTTCGTTTAACTGTAGGAGTGTTATTTGCATCTTTCAATTATCAGTACTATTTAGTAAAAAGAGCTATATGTTTTATTATTGAAAGATAGGTTATGCGGATAAAATTGTGTCTTAAAACTATTTTTAGTACATCCAACATATTGTTTGGTAAAATTAGGATTTTCAGTGGCGGAGATGGTAGTTTGCGATTTATTTTACTGAGGACATTGTTTAGGGTTGTCATAATTGCAAGAATTAGTGTTATTATTGTTGATGATACTGAGTTGGTTATAATTAATATCATTTTGTTGTTTTGGGATTTTATTATTGTGTTTTTTATTATCATATCAAGAATATCAGTGCAGCTATAACTAAGTTTCAGTGTATTTTTATTATCAATTTTGCTAAAGGGGTTATTAGTTGGATAGTGTTCCTCAACTAGGTTAAAGAATTTATTCCCTAATAGTAGTAACCATTTGGTGAAATGGTGGTGCGTACTAAATTATTTTTCTGTATGAACATTATTTTATTTAATCTATCATTATATTAGTTTATCTATTTTATTTTTCATGAATGATTATATTTGGTATTATGATTAATTTGCTTGTGGTTTTCATATTGCATTTATAACCCCTGTTTTTTAGGGCTGTATTGTAGTAATGACTGGCTTCGGTTGAGGAATTGTTGTTTCAATGCCTGATGAAGGTGTAAAAAATTTTTATAGCTATTAAGTTCCAGTATACTACTATTATTACAAATATAATGACTAGATATCTATCCTCTACTTTCCTATTGACCACTTTGTAACAGTAAATATCTGTGGAATTACTTTCATTACTATTAACCATTTATATATATTGTTCTGATGAGCTTTCCTCTTAGTTGCTTTCCCTTTTTAGATCTTCGACGACAATTGCTTGTGGGGTTATTGTGGCGAAACTTCGGCTCAAAGTTGTAGTGACCGGTAAGTGCCGGAAGTAAGACACGGAAAATACATAGTAGGTTTAAATCAGTGTATAAATATAACAAAGACAACATATACAAAGGTAAGTGTTAGTAATAAGTAAGTAGAAATAATTAAGCCTTAATGTTGCTAACCTGTGTCTTTCCTATGAATAATTCCATGGGAACAGTTTTGATGATTTTTCATTTTTCGTACTTTGACTTTACGATTTTAAGCCATAATGTTGCTAACCTGTGACTTTCCTATAAATAATTCCATGGGAATAGTTTTGATGATTTTTCATCTTTCGTACTTTGACTTTACGATTTTAAGCCATAATGTTGCTAACCTGTGTCTTTCCTATAAATAATTCCATGGGAACAGTTTTGATGATTTTTCATTTTTCGTACTTTGACTTTACGATTTTAAGCCATAATGTTGCTAACCTGTGTCTTTCCTATAAATAATTCCATGGGAATAGTTTTGATGATTTTTCATCTTTCGTACTTTGACTTTACGATTTTAAGCCATAATGTTGCTAACCTGTGTCTTTCCTATAAATAATTCCATGGCAATAGTTTTGATGATTTTTCATCTTTCGTACTTTGACTTTACGATTTTAAGCTATAATGTTGCTAACCTGTGTCTTTCCTATAAATAATTCCATGGGAATAGTTTTGATGATTTTTCATCTTTCGTACTTTGACTTTACGATTTTAAGCCATAATGTTGCTAACCTGTGTCTTTCCTATGAATAATTCCATGGGAACAGTTTTGATGATTTTTCATCTTTTGTACTTTGACTTTACGATTTTAAGCCATAATGTTGCTAACCTGTGTCTTTCCTATAAATAATTCCATGGGAATAGTTTTGATGATTTTTCATCTTTCGTACTTTGACTTTACGATTTTAAGCCATAATGTTGCTAACCTGTGTCTTTCCTATAAATAATTCCATGGGAATAGTTTTGATGATTTTTCATCTTTCGTACTTTGACTTTACGATTTTAAGCCATGGTGTTGCTGACCTGTGTCTTTCCTATGAATAATTCCATGGGAACAGTTTTGATGATTTTTCATCTTTTGTACTTTGACTTTACGATTTTAAGCCATAATGTTGCTAACCTGTGTCTTTCCTATAAATAATTCCATGGGAATAGTTTTGATGATTTTTCATCTTTCGTACTTTGACTTTACGATTTTAAGCCATAATGTTGCTAACCTGTGTCTTTCCTATGAATAATTCCATGGGAACAGTTTTGATGATTTTTCATCTTTTGTACTTTGACTTTACGATTTTAAGCCATAATGTTGCTAACCTGTGTCTTTCCTATAAATAATTCCATGGGAATAGTTTTGATGATTTTTCATCTTTCGTACTTTGACTTTACGATTTTAAGCCATGGTGTTGCTGACCTGTGTCTTTCCTATAAATAATTCCATGGCAATAGTTTTGATGATTTTTCATCTTTCGTACTTTGACTTTACGATTTTAAGCCATAATGTTGCTAACCTGTGTCTTTCCTATAAATAATTCCATGGGAATAGTTTTGATGATTTTTCATCTTTCGTACTTTGACTTTACGATTTTAAGCCATAATGTTGCTAACCTGTGTCTTTCCTATAAATAATTCCATGGCAATAGTTTTGATGATTTTTCATCTTTCGTACTTTGACTTTACGATTTTAAGCTATAATGTTGCTAACCTGTGTCTTTCCTATAAATAATTCCATGGGCATAGTTTTGATGATTTTTCATCTTTCGTACTTTGACTTTACGATTTTAAGCCATAATGTTGCTAACCTGTGTCTTTCCTATGAATAATTCCATGGGAACAGTTTTGATGATTTTTCATCTTTTGTACTTTGACTTTACGATTTTAAGCCATAATGTTGCTAACCTGTGTCTTTCCTATAAATAATTCCATGGGAATAGTTTTGATGATTTTTCATCTTTCGTACTTTGACTTTACGATTTTAAGCCATAATGTTGCTAACCTGTGTCTTTCCTATAAATAATTCCATGGGAATAGTTTTGATGATTTTTCATCTTTCGTACTTTGACTTTACGATTTTAAGCCATGGTGTTGCTGACCTGTGTCTTTCCTATGAATAATTCCATGGGAACAGTTTTGATGATTTTTCATCTTTTGTACTTTGACTTTACGATTTTAAGCCATAATGTTGCTAACCTGTGTCTTTCCTATAAATAATTCCATGGGAATAGTTTTGATGATTTTTCATCTTTCGTACTTTGACTTTACGATTTTAAGCCATAATGTTGCTAACCTGTGTCTTTCCTATGAATAATTCCATGGGAACAGTTTTGATGATTTTTCATCTTTTGTACTTTGACTTTACGATTTTAAGCCATAATGTTGCTAACCTGTGTCTTTCCTATGAATAATTCCATGGGAATAGTTTTGATGATTTTTCATCTTTCGTACTTTGACTTTACGATTTTAAGCCATGGTGTTGCTGACCTGTGTCTTTCCTATAAATAATTCCATGGCAATAGTTTTGATGATTTTTCATCTTTCGTACTTTGACTTTACGATTTTAAGCCATGATGTTGCTAACCTGTGTCTTTCCTATAAATAATTCCATGGGAATAGTGTTGATGATTTTTCATCTTTCGTACTTTGACTTTACGATTTTAAGCCATAATGTTGCTAACCTGTGTCTTTCCTATAAATAATTCCATGGGAATAGTTTTGATGATTTTTCATCTTTCGTACTTTGACTATACGATTTTAAGCCATAATGTTGCTAACCTGTGTCTTTCCTATAAATAATTCCATGGGAATAGTTTTGATGATTTTTCATCTTTCGTACTTTGACTTTACGATTTTAAGCCATAATGTTGCTAACCTGTGTCTTTCCTATAAATAATTCCATGGGAATAGTTTTGATGATTTTTCATCTTTCGTACTTTGACTTTACGATTTTAAGCCATAATGTTGCTAACCTGTGACTTTCCTATAAATAGTTCCATGGCAATAGTTTTGATGATTTTTCATCTTTCGTACTTTGACTTTACGATTTTAAGCCATGATGTTGCTAACCTTTTTCTTTCCCATAAATAATTCCATGGGAATAGTTTTGATGATTTTTCATCTTTCGTACTTTGACTTTACGATTTTAAGCCATAATGTTGCTAACCTGTGTCTTTCCTATAAATAATTCCATGGGAATAGTTTTGATGATTTTTCATCTTTCGTACTTTGACTATACGATTTTAAGCCATAATGTTGCTAACCTGTGTCTTTCCTATAAATAATTCCATGGGAATAGTTTTGATGATTTTTCATCTTTCGTACTTTGACTATACGATTTTAAGCCATAATGTTGCTAACCTGTGTCTTTCCTATGAATAATTCCATGGGAATAGTTTTGATGATTTTTCATCTTTCGTACTTTGACTTTACGATTTTAAGCCATGGTGTTGCTAACCTGTGTCTTTTCTATAAATAATTCCATGGGAATAGTTTTGATGATTTTTCGTCTTTCGTACTTTGACTATACGATTTTAAGCCATAATGTTGCTAACCTTTGTCTTTCCTATAAATAATTCCATGGAAATAGTTTTGATGATTTTTCATCTTTTGTACTTTGACTTTACGATTTTAAGCCATAATGTTGCTAACCTATGTCTTTCCTATAAATAATTTCATGGGAATAGTTGTAATGATTTTTCATCTTTCGTACTTTGACTTTACGATTTTAAGCCATAATGTTGCTTCCCTCTGCATTTCTATAATTTTCTTTTGTATTGTTTTAATGAACTTTCCTCTATATTACTTAGTCTTTATTAATTCAACTGTGGCACTAGTTATTTCTCAAATTCGCGCTATTGAAATTGCTTAATATCAATTTATGTTCTCTGTCAATAATTTTATTTATCTCTCTTCATACTTGTGTAATTTTCTTTTTGACTTCTCGTTAAGCTTGATCTTCAAAAATAATTCCACAATCCATTACTCTATCACTATATGGAAATTTTTCATTTTTCCCTTTTTTTAATTGCGAAAAACAGCATAAATTCGCCTCACTTTTTCTCTTTTTACAGTGATTTTCAAGGCTCAGGAGCCACTCGTGTTAGGTGGTTACAGATTAAGAAGAAGAGTTTATGGAGATATGAGGGAAGGAGAACGGTTAACTATAGACTTGAACAGATTAAGATTGGAGTGATTGAGGAAACAAGCTGATCATTATTTTTAGACTAATAATATTTTTTGATTAAATTTTATAATTGAAAATTTCCACAAAATAAGTATCATTTTAGAAATATGAGATGATGTGAAAATTGATTAATTTAATGATTATTTAAATGGATTAAAAACAAAATATTGCTTAAAATACGATTGTATTTACACTAAAAGTAGATGTGGCGGACATCTGATATTTATCTGGTCAGTACAAAAATGGCCATTTCTTAACTATATAAGGTGAAAACCATCTTAAATTTACGACCATTTTATGAGAAAGTTGAGATATATATGAAAAAACATATTAAAAGTTGATGATTCACACAATAGCAACGTATATTCTCCATAAAATCTCATCATACAACGTGTAATAATATCGTTATCTTCTGTCTTAATTCCTCTTCATGTTTTGTTCTCACTCCTTAATCATGTTTTTGTCTCATATTCTTCCATTATCAGTATCTCTTTGCATCTTAGTAGCTTTATTGCCTTGCTTGTAATGAAATTATATTTTACAAAAAGCTAAAACAAAGAACAATCTAATTTTCACCTTTTTTTATTTTGTGAAACGTGTCGGACTGAAACATTTTAAACACACCCACATATGTAAAAATGATTTACTCAACGAATACTTTGACAAAAGTGACATGATTATGCCCTCTAATCTATACAGCATTACTACGAGCGCGGAATCATGTCACACGTCGTGAATTAACGTATCTTTTTTTTATTTACGTACGTGACAAAATGAACCCATTCTTTCGCGATGGAATAACAAAAATCATGCCAAAACACAGTAAGGTTTTTATCGTCATTTTTCTTTTTGTTTGACTTAAGGCCTAAAATAGTTTTAATGTGAATTCATCCAAATTACATCACGCATTTTCACGTCTTTTTCATGATTTTAATCGTGAATATATCTTAATTTATTAGATACTTTAAAAGAATGTATTTTCTTTTACGGGACACTTTGGCCGCTCAACTCTTTTTGACTTCGTTTTCTTCGAATTGCAACGGTTCTATTGTTTCTAGATTCTTCTTGTGAACATGAAAGGGAGACTAGCGGCGGCTCTGGAAAAAAGAGTGTGCGTTTGTGTCTGGCGTGCAGGGCAGTAATCGGTTCCAAAGAAAGAAGCACCGCCATCATATAGAAAAGAAAAAAAATACTCACCGCTGTCTTAATAATCCACCTTCAGCCCATTCTAAAGGAAAAAAAGAGAGGGGGCCTCCGAGTGGAATTTTTATAGACTGAGGAAATGGATTATGGGTAGAGTGTCATAGATAAAACCGACCGACCGATTCACCCGAGGAGGCAGTGGCGTCAATTTCTTGACGAGAAGCAGAAGCAGAGAGAAACAGTGAAAAGGTGGAAGGAGGAAAGTGGGAGGAGGAAGACGAAGAGACGTAACAAGAAACCAGCTGGGAGAGCTTTGGATTGAAATCCAACGGTCCCTGGTTCGATCCCTGGCTCAGCACTCATTAGAAGAAAGTGCGCAACACTTCTCTTAGCCCAAAGCACACAAAAAGAAACGCTGTTTAAAATATATTTAAATATCATGGGTTTATTACTTTTTCTTCGACGAATCAATTTTAATTTATGTTTTAGATTTTCAAAAGTACAACAGCCTTTCATATAAAACAGTGTAGAATAAAATAAAATAGACGTATAGCCATATAAAACGTGGCCAATAGTTATTTTAAGGCATGCATTATAGAGTTTTTTTAAGGCATGCTCTATTATTTTGTTGTCTTTTTGACATATAAATTATTAAAATAAAACGAACGAATAACCATGTAGACCATGAAATACCAAGTAAATCTTTTAAGGTGTTGCGCAAGAATATGTAGCATAAAGCTGGTTTAAAGGAAAGATAACCAAAACGTACATGAAAAATTTAACCAATATATATATATATATATATATATATATATATATATATCCCATATTCTTAATACAATGTTTATATATATCTACTTGCAAAAGACTGGATACCAAAATCAATATATATTTTTTTTACTTATCCGTCCGGTTGTTACAAGTTTGAAATTGTTGTGAATCTTGTTATTGCAACTTCACGGAGTAAAAGGAGGAAGATTGACTTTCTCGTCTAACGATCTTTTGTGCAGGTTTCGTCAAATCACGTGACTGTTTTCTCTTCTCCTGAAATTTATAATCATTTTTTATTGTTATTTTCTGTTTTTTGTCAAGGGAAGATAACTTTTTGTTTATTCTCAAAATATTTTCTAATTAGTAACAAATTTTAATAGAAGTGATATTGGTTGTTTTTTTAAGAAACCTTCCTACCTGCTTTTGCATGCCGAGGCTTAATATTTATATCTAAGTTTTCTGTAACCAATATTATATCATCATTACGGGGTTACTTTTCTGTTATTACTTGTTCATCACTTTTAGTTTTTTCTATCTATTGATATCAATGACACTTATCTCATTGTTCTTTTTAATTACAAAATATTTGTCAGTCCTACGCAACACTTGGTATGGACCCATAGAGCTTCCCTAAGTTGCGAACTCTGTCCACTATTAACCATATACTTTTATATGTCTTATGTTTCTCAAGAAAGTATTGATGTCAAGCATCTAATATTAGTCAATCTTCCTCCTATAATATATAATGGAGATATAATATTTGTCTTTTGAATATAAAGAGGGTAGGGTCTCCATAGCAGACTTCTGAATATCTGTTATCATTAGTATAATCTACTAGCAACCGAGGAATTATTATATGCGTTCATGTAACTGTAAAGATTGGTTAAGTATAGGAAGAATTAGGTGCGGCACGGATACCAATAAGTATTATTGAAAGGGCGTCCAGTCATGATTCATTTCTAGCTATTAATACCGTCTTAATTGTTCTGTGTGCACGTTTGCTTATGCCGTTCGTTTTCGGATGGTAACTAGTCGTACACAATCAATAGACGCCAACTATTGAGGCAACTATCTCGAAAAACAATTCGTTCTCAAACTGAGTACCACGATAGGTTATCATGTGAATTTTAACACCTGAATGTGTGATCTGCGTGTGAACGAATGTACTGGCCGTAGATCTTGGTGTTATATCTGGTAATGGTTCTGCTTCGATCCATTTTGTTGTGCGGTTAATACAAGTTAATATGTATCTGTAAGGAGTATTGTATGTTTCATAACGTCTCATAGTAACAGGAAGTGGACCAATAATAAACAAGTAAACCTTAATAAAGGGAATAATAGGTAATTCAATATGGTGAACAGTAGAATAATTATATTTCTGAAGTTAGCTTTTCTGATATGTTTAATATTCATTATAATTTTTTATCTTGTTTTGAGAGGTTTTAGCTGAAACGGAAAGAACACTACAAGACCTCCTAAAAAAGGTAGATGAAGAAAATCAAAAGAAAGGACTACAAATAAACTACAAGAAAACCGAATGTTGGTTGGTTATTTTTGTTTTATGGCATATCAACCTCAGTGGATCATTTATTGTCAACTAAATTTTATTTATTTATTGCTGGTAATACCTTTTTTTAAACAATTTATTGTTGTTTTTATAAGTTTTGTGTCTAGTAATACATTTTTCTTTTCGAGTACCAAGATTCATTGGGATTTGTTTTTAAGGGTAGGGTCCCCAAGTCCTACCCTGTTATTTAACCCATAACTGGAGGGAAGGGACGATTAATACCTTTCCCAAGGGTACCAGTGCTTAAGCGAATGCAGGGTATTCAACTGGAATTCGAACTCGGCTCACCGATTTTTCTTTCCGAGCCGATATCCACTGCACCACAACGCCCATCCCTCACTAAACGCTTACGGCACCTGGTATTCCCAAGCGGTCACCCAAGTACTAACCAGGCTCAACGTTGCTTAACTTCGGTGATCGAGTAAGAACCGGTGTATTCAACGTGATATGTCCGTAAGCCCAAAACCGAATGTATAGTCATCAGCAAACGGAGGAGTTCAAAGTGCCAATTACAGGTTGGAGATACAAGATTGAAGCAAGTACAAATATTTAAGTACTTGGGAAGTGTTCTAACTAAAGATAGACAGTGCGACACTGAGATCCGAATTAGCCAAGGGCGCATCCCAGAAGCTGCGCAGAGTATTCAGGGACAGGGAAAATTCGTCAGAAACAAAAAAGAGCGTACTGGATTGCTATGTGATGTCTGTTCTTCAATATAGCAGTGAATGCCGAACAATATCATTAAAGATGAAGGAAAAACTTAAAGCAACTGAAATGTGATTCTACAGAAGAATGCTGCATATATCATGGAACGAGCATGTGAGCAATGATTAT
Source organism: Ascarosepion bandense (assembly GCA_037127315.1). Classification (NCBI taxonomy): domain Eukaryota; kingdom Metazoa; phylum Mollusca; class Cephalopoda; order Sepiida; family Sepiidae; genus Ascarosepion; species Ascarosepion bandense. The sequence continues at coordinate 2,799,434 of JBBBDQ010001657.1, read as the reverse complement.
ATTTTAGAAACGATGGAAACGAAATGAAAATTAATACTGAGCATCAGAAAGAGACAGCTGAAGTTCTTTAGACATGTAATGATGAAGAAAGGCTTAAAGAATCTGATACTCACAGGTCAGATAGAGGGAAAAAAAGAGATAGGGGAAAGCAAAGGATAACATATTTAAAGGGCTTGAGCAGGTGGATGGTATGATCGCCTACGTCCTGAAGGGACATGGCACATAGAAGAAGAAGAATCCACCAGGTATATATAATCGAAGAACACCAGTAGCATTATCACAGTATACTGAACTATTATTATCAGTACTAAAACTGTATTTTCTAAGTCTTGGAATTTTTGTAACTCAGGATCTTTAAATTGTGAAGCAGCTATATCTGGTAATTCACATTGAACTCTCCCTTTATGTGGCCTCTATCTTATACTAGCAGTATAGCCCGGCGTTGCTCGGGTGTAATGAATGCTTTAAAACTAATCCATGGTCCTGGAGCTCAGACTCTTTGGTTGTTGGCACGAAAGACTAAAAAGGAATAGTTGTTTCCAGTTAAAGCGAAACCGTAGACTGAAAGAAAAATGAATGGATGTAAGTCAAATTTTGATTTCCTGGTATCGATATCAAATTTTCTGCACTATTGTAAGAACTGCAACCTTGAAACTTATGCATATCGTTTCTTATGTCTTTGTCTAGGAGTGTATCAAATTTTATTAAAATCGGACCATTCGTTCTATAACCCGATTTTTTCGATTATCGACTTTCGATATTTATCGGTGGTACCTCGACACAAAACCTAGCTAAGAACACTCGCAGACGCTTATAGTACAACTGTGTAGATTTTCAAGAAAATCGGTTCAGCTGTTTCGGAGTCTATAGGTAACGGATACACACACACAGACACACACACACAGACAAAGTTTCATTTATAAATAAGTTTAGATATATTACGTGAGAATTGCTAATTGCCGCTGCTGTCTATCAGACTTATCACTGTTTAGACTACGGAATGCGCCACACAAAGCCTTTTGGTCAGTTAATAAGGTTTTTAAAATGATATGTTTAAAATATCTAGAAAGCTGAATATGCTGTAAAAAGTTTCTTATTGAACATCGAATACCTATTTTGAGTTTGTGTTAACTTCTTAGATAAGTCTGTTGAAATTGTTTCTTCTACTATTTGATGAGAGCTTCACCAAATGCATTATTACTGTTATCAGTAATCAAACGTCAGACCGCTAGTGAGCTAAAGCAGATGTTCACTGTTTCTGCTTTTAATATCGTTAAATGATTACAATTCCAAGTCATTTAATGTAAATGCAATATTATTGCATATACGTATTTTGTCTGTTCATGGTATGATTATGTTTACAAATTTTGGGATTAATTTTCTAGAAAATTTACCAATGCCTACAAAACGACGAAGATTCTTAATGTCCTTAAGAGGAGGAAAATTCTGTAATACACTCACATTATTTTATGTAGGTTCAATTACTTTTGAGCTAATATTATAACAAGAAAAATTGTAATTTTGAAAATTATCTCTTTACTGTCTGGGTTTTATATTATAATAGACGTCTTGCCTTGGTAAAAGCGAGAACATAACTGACTGTATCACTTCTATGGTATAATCCTACATATGTGCTTGCTGGATTAATATGTGGGATATAATACTGGAAGATATTATTTTATGAAGCCTTTTATGAAATCAGGCATATCATTATTCAAGACTCAGTTGATAGAATTGTTGAGATCTTATGCTTTCTTTGAACACGTTGTTGTGTAATCGATGATTGTTCTATGTTGGCAATCTATCAATAAACAAAGATTGTGTTAGAAGTCGAGTCTTTGTAGGGGGTTTGAATTTTCGCTACTGCGAACGACTTACAAATGATCGTCGAAGTGTCAGTAGGCTTATCTAGGCTTTAATTTACTGTAGCAGCGTATAGCTGAGCCTGTATCCAGGGTTAGATAAACTGGGGTTGTCTTTGCTGAGAAACTGTTGGCGTAGCTATGCGGAATGATAGATAAACTGACACTGCTATCTAATCTAAACTTATTTATAAATGTTATTTTGTCTGTGTGTCTGTCTGTATGTGTGTCCGTTACCTATAGACTTCGAAAACGGCTGAACCAATTTTCTTGAAAATTTACACAGTTGTACTATAAGCGTCTGCGAGTGTTCTTAGCTAGGTTTTGTATCGAGGTACTCGCGATAAATATCGAAAATCTATAATCGAAAAATCGGGTTATAGAAGGAATGGTCCGATTTTAATCAAATTTGATACACTCATAGAGAAAGACATAAGAAACAATATTCAGAAGTTTCAAGGTTGCAGTTCTTACAATAGTGCAGAAGTTCGATAATATATATATATATATATATATATATATATATATATATATATATAAAAGGCAAGATGTTTGTGTGTGTGTCTGTTTATCTGCCTGTATATCTGTATTTTTTCAGCCCTTTTATTTTAGTTTTTGCTTCGGGCTTGGCTCTAAGTAGGTATAATTGTAGTTCTTAGTCTCAGCCATGATACAATTTACTCAGAGGACTTATTTAGCCTTCAAACTTCAGTTTACGACGAAAAAAACTTATTTGATATTGATACCAGGAAATCAAAATTTGACTTACATCCATTCATTTTTCTTTCAGTCTACGGTTTCGCTTTAACTGGAAACAACTATTCCTTTTTAGTCTTTCGTGCCAACGTCCAAAGAGTCTGAGTTCCAGGACCATGAATTAGTTTTAAAGCTTTCATTACACCCGAGCAACGCCGGGCTATACTGCTGGTTTATTATAAATGAGAACTTTTTCTCCCTAACGTTACAGGTATTTGTAATAATAGCAGATTCAGAGTGGGTGTTGTTTGTCTAATTAGTTTCTCGCTTCGTTTGGCTCTGGTGAATATTGGCGCGAAATTGAATGTATCATGTCTTTTTTCTTTGCCATTTGCACAAGTGTTTACATGAACGCGCCGCATTTGCATAATAAATGTGTGTTTGTTATGGCCTGCTAGGGCTAGGAAGAAAAACACGAAAAGAAGAAAGTAGGTTGAACTAGTGTAATAGAATAACAGAATATGCATACAAAATAAGGGTGTTAATCAGCAGATCCGTCCGGACTGTCACGTTACACTGTGTCCTGACTGCCTCCTTTAGGAAATCTCGCAGGTTAGTATTTATGAAGGAGGAAGAGTTCATTCTGATGTAGATAGGGCACCATAACAGTGCTCTACATACATTTTTAATTTCATTTTTGGAAGGGTTCGAAATCGTAAGTTATTGCTCAGGTTAAAGTAAGCACTTCTTTTGTCTAAATTTGGCTACACATGCTGATTTTAGCAGCGCTGTGTATTAATAATTTACCCGCCAGTTGTCCCAGCCTGGTCAGATTTAAATCTTTTTTGTGTTGCAAAATTAGTGTCTCAAATCTTTTTGCAATTAACAACATTTCCTGAAGGTAAATTTATGGTCGAATTAAGATAATGGAGGTGGACATTAATCTATCCAGCAGTTCCTGCTTGTTTGTTCGTGATTTTCAATAAAAGTTATTTTTTGTTTTGGTTTTTTTAACTAATCGTAATTGTGAGTATCGCAAATGTTCCTAGGTATTTTTACCGGTATTTCCGGAGGTATAGAAGCAATAACATTATAAAATTTAATGATTTGTGAATAATAGTTAACCAAATTAACTGGTAACGTCAGTTTGTATGAATTAAAGGATCTTTTTTATCTGTTGGACATTTCGCTCGTTTTGCTTATGCTCCAACTTATTTATACATTTTTGTATCTGTGTGTGTAATATATATATATATATATATATATATATATATATATATATATATATACTTTTTTTTTTCAATTGGAGTAGATAGATCTATCTATCGCCCGGTTCACACTCCACCCACGTCTATTGAACAGGTTAAGAGGTCCATCCTGTGTTCCTTGTTTAGGATGTGGTTTCCGGCTTTTCTCTTTTCCAATCTTCTAACTTTGGTTTCTTTCTTTTTTCAATTGGTGTAGATAGATATATCTATCGCCCGGTTCACACACCAACCACGTCTATTGAACAGGTGAAGAGGCTCATCCCTTGTTCCCGGTTTAGGATGTAGTTTCCGGCTTTCTCTTTTCCAATCTTCTAACTTTGGTTTCTTTTTTTTTCAATTACAGTAGATAGATCTATCTATCGCCCGGTTCACACACCAACCACGTCTATTGAACAGGTGAAGAGGCTCATCCCTTGATGTGGTTTCCGGCTTTCTCTTTTCCAGTCTTCTCACTTAGGTTTCTTTTTTTTTCAATTACAGTAGATAGGTCTATTTAACGCCCGGTTCACACTCCACCCACGTCTATTGAACAGGTTAAGAGGCTCATCCCTTGTTCCCTGTTTAGGATGTGGTTTCCGGCTTTTCTCTTTTCCAATCTTCTCACTATTACGTAGCCCCCTGCACATCAGTGGCGTTATCGCCTTGCATGGAGTGATACGATAAAAAAAAAAATATATATATGTGTGTGTGTGTGTGTGTATATTTAGATATGCAATTTATATATATACATATATATATATATACACATATATATATTAAGATACCCAATTTATATATATATATATATATATATATATATAAATTTAAAGATACCCAATTTATATATATTTATATATAAAGTTAGATATCTAATATATATATATATATATATATATATATATATATATATATATATATATATATGATTGTTTAATTACTTAGTTTCTGGTCATAATATGATTAGACCAGTGCAGATTTGTATTAAAAGTGTTTAATACAATTATATTGTAGAACATTTGAATATTCCTATTTTGAATAACTCGTTTACAAATGGAATATATATATATATATATATATATATATATATATATATATATACATTCCGTTTATAAACGAGTTATTCAAAAATGGAAAATATTCGAAAGTTCTGCAATATAATTGTATTATATATATATATATATATATAATGACATTTAGATACCTGGGAAACGTTCTGATTGAGGTTGGAAAGTTAAACATTGTGATAGAGAAATGCATTGGCATGGCCAATTGCGCATTTCTAAAGCTAACCAAAGCGTTGAAAGACAGGAAAATCTAACTGGAAACAACGAACAGATGCTTGAATCATAGCTGATAGATGTCCTTCTCTGGACGGTCTCATCAAGGATAAAGTAGAAGCTTGAAACAACAGAAATGTGGTTTTACAGAATGAAGCTGAGGATGTTGAGGATGCTGAGGATACTATGGACTGAGCACGTGAACAACGGTGAGGTTTTAGAGAGGATGCAAAGAAAAAGAAAACTCATTCTTAACATCAGAAATAGACATATGAAGGTCCTGGAACACGTAATGACGACGGAGCGCCTGAAGAATTTAATACTCTCAGGACGGATAGAAGCAAAGCCAAATAGAGGAAAGCAACACAAGAGACATACTTGATAAGCCTCAGCAAATGGACTGGTTTTGGAATAGATATCAAGAGGAAAAATATTGGGAGCGACAAAGGCAGAGTCGAGTGGAAGCCCAGGATCACCTACAATCTAAAGGGACATAATAAAAAGATATATATATATATATATATATATATATATATATTAATCATTTCACCCCGAGCAAGGCGGAAACGCCACTGATGTGCAGGGGGCTACATAAATGTAAAAAGATTAATTAGAAAAAGTAAGGAGTACAACCTAGTTAGAAAGGAACAATAGAAAGCTGAGAAAGCAGGTGCGATGACAGATACATAGGTGGAGAGAAAGGGAAGGTTATACGGCGATGGGGAAAGAGCTAGAGTCAAGTGGTTAGTAGATGAGTACTGACGTTGCATTTAAATTTCTGGAGGTTGTAGCCCTCAGGAAAGCAAGAATACGGGACCGAGTTCCACAGGCGGGAAGTGCGAGAGAAGAAGCTGCAGGAGTAGAATTGTCGTCTGCATTTAGTTAATCTAACTGTAAATGAGTGGGACCCAGTTGCCAATCTGGTTGCACGAGTAAACACCTGTTTCAGAGACACCAGTGACTTAAGTTCGTTGGAGCAGAAGCCATGAAAGTATTTATAGAACAGATAAAGGGAGGCCACATTTCGACGGTGAGGAAGAGGCTGCAGTCGAGCCGCCAGAACAGTACCTATCACATTACAGACTCTCCTTTGGAGCCTGTTAAGAACACTGAGGATAACGGCAGGGGCACCTGACCATAAATGGCAGCAGTACTCCATGCACGGACGGATGGTTGATTTGTATATATGCATGATGGATTCAGGTGGAAAAAACATCCTGGATCGACATATATATATATATATATATATATATATATATATATGTATATATATAATTGTAAACGAGTTATTACGCGACCTAGTTCATAAAAAATCCCCGTTACGTGCGCGCTCCTTAGAAACGTTAAAATCAGTTATTGCAAATCGTCTGAAGACACCACACGGTAAAAAACTAGGTCGCGTAATTCAAATTTTTGCAAATGAGTAATATTCAAAAGTTCTACAATATAATTCTATTAAACACTTTTTAATACAAATGTGTACTTGTCTAATTTAATTCATGAAATATATAATTATTCAAATATATTTTGTAGATTTGTCGATTTTATTTTTGGGGCCAGGTTATCAAAATGTGTTTTTTGTCTGATTGATCAAATATCTTGTTCCGTAAAATGTAGTACAGACCTTGTTTAAGGTGGGCGAAAGATACGACAACACAAATACATTAAAAGTTTAAACAAAACACAAAATTATTCGTATAAAAACATTTAAATATATATTCTTTATTTTCCATATATTTAATAGAATGTTTACATATATCTACTTGCAAAAGACTGGCTACTAAATGGAATATGAATTTTGTACTTGTCTACCTGATTGTTACCAGTCTGAAAATGTGTATCTTGTTCTGTAACTTCACGGTGCAAGAAAAGGAACATTGACTTTCTCATCAAACAATCTTGAGTTTTAGTTCGATTATATATATATATATATATATATATATATATATATATATATATATAATTATGCGAGGAATAATATTCCTTGTCCAAAGAAACACTATTTTTAAAAAAGTGCTCAATACAAAACATAGCTAATAATATTTATTCAGAAATGATAACATGGTATGTCACAATATCACTACAAAAGTAGCTATTTTGTTTTCAACACTTCTTGTGTCTTGTCAAGTGATGTGGTTTATTTTAAACTGAATGGTTTTAAAAGTTTAAAAACAAGCAACACCCCTTTAATCAGGGAGGTATTGTTGTATGTACAATGTGGACCAATCAGAGTAAAGCAACTTCTAATTTGGAGAATATGTGGGCAGACTTAAAAATAATCTTGGTGGGCATTAGTATTAAAATTTGATTAAATTAAGATCAGCATTATTAATTAACTATTACATCTTTATTTTTGTTGTGATATTTAAAAAATGTTTTATCTTTTTTGTTTAACAATTTAGTAGATTTAAAAAGCTATTCATATATTAAACGAGGAAGAGAAAGAACGCATACATAAATAAACCTACAAACATCCATACATGGAAAAATAGTCGAGTATATTCACAAACAGTGGCAAACAGACACATCTACAGATTAATATACCCACGAATATATACATACACAAATTACAAAATTTAGCCTTTATCGACTTGTCAGTTTGTCCGTTAACTTTTAAACAGACTAAATTGCTACATATTAGATACAGTTATGACTTCATAACGTAACCAGCCCTGGATGAATATAATTCACCTTGACTGTATCCAATATGTAGCAATTTAGTCTGTTTAAAAGTTAACGGACAAACTGACAATTTTGTAATTTGTGTATGTATATATATGCGTGGGTATATTAATCTGTAGATGTGTCTGTTTGCCAGTGTTTGTGAATATACTCGTCTGTTTTTCCATGTGTGGATGTTTGTAGGTTTATTTATGTATGCGTTCTTTCTCTTCCTCGTTTAATATATGAATAGCTTTTTAAATCTACTAAATTTAGAAACTAAAAAAAACTAAAATTTTTTTTAAATTTCGCAAAGGAAAATAAAGCAGATATAATAGTTAATTAATAATGCTGATCTCAATTTAATCAAATTTTAATACCAATGCCCACCAAGATTATTTATAAGTAGGTACCTCCATTACATAACAAAAAAATCTAGCATAGTATGATTTAAAAAGGTTCAAAACTTAATAAAACGAACTTTTTCTATCAAAATGTTTATAATATTATGAAGAGGAAAGATCAAAGTAATGTTTAATTATTTTATAAGATTTTTAATCCCTTTTAACATGTTCGAAATTTTGGCAGAAAATTTTGTATTAATTTGGAGTTAGCGTGGCAGAAAATGTTACGACTGTTTTACAATAGATTACGTAATTTTTTACGTAACTCAGTTACGTTAATTTGGAAATTCTCGCAAAAATCAAATAATTGTTGGATTTTTAATTAAACTTTCAGTACTCATTCATAAATTATTTTTTTTTTTTTAAATATTGCTGAAAAAGAATTTTTTTAATTCTGTTACTCCACTTCACGTAAATTCATGAAATTTGAATAAATTTTAATTTTCTGCGATGTACTTTTTTATTAGTTAAACGCAGAACCCATCGGGAAATATAAATCATCTATTTTTTTATTTCAAATTATCATTCACTATACGAAAATCTGCTCCGAAAAGAAATATAAAAAATGCAATAAAACTTTGATATAATTTAATTTGATAAGTTTTTAATTGCTGGAATAAATAATAAAAATTAAGGACATTATAATCTGAAGAAAAAAATTTTTTCGAATATTAATAAAATTTTAAAAGAATTGTTTTCATTTTTTTTCTTAATCGTATCATCCCGAGCAAGGCGGTAACGCCACTGGTGTGCAGGGGGCTACATAAGTGTAAAAAGATTAAGTAGAAGAGAGTGAAGAGGAAGACGAACCAGTTAAGAAGTGCGAGAGAAGAAGCTGCAGGAGTAGAATTGTCGTCTGCATTTAGTTAATCTAACTGTAAATGAGTGGGACCCAGTTGCCAATCTGGTTGCACGAGTAAACACCTGTTTCAGAGACACCAGTGACTTAAGTTCGTTGGAGCAGAAGCCATGAAAGTATTTATAGAACAGATAAAGGGAGGCCACATCTCGTTGGTGGGGAAGTGGCTGTAGTCGAGCTTCCAAGTCGGTACCTATCACATTACTGATTCTCCTTTGGAGCCTGTCGAGAAGACTGAGATGAACAGCAGGGGCGCCTGACCATATATGGCAGCAGTATTCCATGCACGGACAAATGGTTGATTTGTATATATGCAGGATGGATTCAGGCGGGAAAAACATCCTAGCCCGACACAGTGATCCAACCTTCTTAGCAGTGGATTTAGCTTTGGACTCAATGTAGTGGTTCTATTTGAGATCAGAAGAGAGGGTAAGGCTGAGGAGGTGCAATGTATTGCTCTCTGGGAGACTCGCTTGGTCCATACTTATGGGAGGCAGGAGAAGTTGTCTGTGATGATTGACAGACAACAGCTTGGTCTTAGTCGCATTGAAATTGACAAGCCACTTTTTAACCCCAATTCACCACAGAGTGTAGATCCCGTTCAAGGGCAGCAGCGAGATTATGTTTGTCCGCCACGACAGGTTTCTTACTGATGCGGGAGTAAATTGTGGTGTCATCTGCGTAGATGCCTACTTGGCTCTTGATCTCGTCTGGGAGGTCATTTATGAAAATAAGGAAGAGCGTAGGGCCCAGGATAGAGCCCCGAGGGACACCAGCGTTTGTGCTGTAGGATGTAGAGGCATGCCCATTCAAAAAGACCTTCATTAAAAAAGATTGGATTAGATCAAGCAAGCGTCTGGTAACACCGTAACTCCGTAGCTTGTAAAGAAGGCCAGAGTGCCAAACCCTGTCAAAAGCATTGGAGATGACCAGAGCAACATCACGGGCCTCACCTGACTCGTCAAGGGCATGGAGCATGTACATCCTTCCTTAAGAGAGGGAGATAACCAGGATGGAGAAGTTGAGGTTAGTCTCACAGAGCGCTAGAATGTCAGGGGACGTTTCGTGGAGGAAAGCTTCTAGGCTAGGAAAGTTAGTACGAATGCCCCGGATATTAGTAAAAGAAAAGTTAAGGGATTTTGGTGATCTGAGTTTGGCTGGTTTAGGATATTTTCTGATTCTGTTTATTATGTTATGGTTTGTTGATAGGGAGAGACCTAGAGTAGAGGATACAGGCGGTCATTATCCACGATCTGTGCTGGGAGGGAAACTGGCTCGGGCTGCAACAAAGTGTGGCCTCAAGGTTGCCCACCGAAAGCGCTTGCAGGGACACCTATCCATGCGTGACATGGCACTACAAGAACCCCGATAATATACAACTGTTGATCAGAGCAGCCGCTCTTGACGCTACGCAAGAGTTAGGGCTCCTAACTACTAGTCGGAAGCAGCAACCAGGAATCTGCCAACCCGGTACCCTTACAATGGTTAGACGTTACCACCAACCAGACACATCGTGGGAAAACCACGAAAGCACCAATACTGAGGTCTGAGGAGAGAAAAGAGAAAGCCGGAAACCACATCCTAAACAGGGAACAAGAGGTAAGTCTCTACTTCTGTTCAATAGACGTGGGTGGAATGGGAACCGGGCGATAGTTTGGTCTATATACTCAAATTAAAAAAAAAGAAAAAAGTTAACGGTGGTGATTTAACTAAGTTTTAACTTAGTTAAAAGTCCAGTCAATGAAATTTATTTGAAAAACAAAAAAACAAACACTCGTTCAATTAACCATGAAACTCTTAAAATTAGCCAGAGAAAAAATAAAAACAAAATCATAACTTACTTTTGAGAATATTTAAAACAATTGTTTCCATCCCAAACACACGTGCTATAATGCCAGTAGTTAAAAAAAAATCTTATCTTTTTGGCTAGTAGAGGTGATATAGGCGGCGGGGTGGAAAGTCAACTGACTAGACAGAATGACCGGGTAAAAAAGAGGAACAAGGAATTTAACAGAGAACTTAAACAAAAAGAACCAAATGATCCACCAGTCATAAGAAATTCATAAAGTTTTAAAAATATTTTTAAAATCTTTTAAAGAACTGTATGTTTTTTTTTTAAGAATTGATGATTATACTGCCTATCAAAAAAAAATTAGTAAAAATTTTTCTCCACGTATATTTTTAAAAAGAAAAAAAATTATTTGTGCAAATATGTTCAAATTTATAAAGTACGGTGTTCCATATGGGTCAAATTGATTTTATAAGTTAACAAACGTTCTGGGTTATTCCTCCTTACATAGCAAAACAGAAGAACGCACTTTCATTCTTACGATATTTTATTCTCTACGTTTTTAAAATTTAACAGCCTGTTTTGAAAGTAATTCCTTCAACATTTAAAGTAAGTATTTTTTTTAATTCCTCAATTTTTTAATTAATTTTGACTGTAGGGGCATTAACAAATCTATGATAATTAAAAAATATGTATTGAACAGTACAAGAAAATGTGAAAAAAATTATATAAGTTCTGAAATTATGTTAAATTTTTAATTTTACTATTTAGTTAAAAAACAAAAACAAAAACGGGAATTTTAGCACGATTGGTCGCCATACATTGCGTCCTTGTCAACATCTGGTATCAGTCATCCATGACTGACATAAAAACAGGACTACCGTAATTAATTTCTTTTTTTTATTGTAAATTTCTGACAGTAAGCAATTTGAAAACAGATAAAGGTAAGTTTTAATATTAAAATTTGACTTAAATAACGTGCCAGTGCGATAGATTTTATTTTTGCAAGATTTTTAAAACAGAAATTTGGCTACTGTTTACGTAATGTGTCAATCAATCAAAAATGGCAGTATATTAAAAAAAATACTGGTAAAATTTTTAAATTTTAGATTTCAATCAATATAATTTCCTTTAAAAATACACCAGTGTGTTTTGCTTACTAGAATTATTAAATTTAATCTCTTGGCTTTCAATTAAAGCTAATTTTTAAAGCTTGAAGAAAACTTATTTATTTTTAAAATTTAAATTTAAATTTAGGTATTGAAAATGAGTGGAGATACCTATTTTTAAGTCTGCCTACATAGTCTCCAAATTAGAAGTTGCTTTAACTGATTGGTCCACATTGTACATACAACAATGCCTCCCTGATTAAAGGGATTTTGCTTGTTTTTAACCTTTTAAAATCATTAAATTTAAAATAAACCACATCACTTGACAAGACACAAGAAGTGTCGAAACAAAATAGCTGCATTTGTAGTCATCTTGTAACATATCCATGTCACAATTTCTGAATAGCTACTGTAGCATATACACACACACACACACACACACACACACACATATATATATATATATATATATATATAGAGAGAGAGAGAGAGAGAGAGAGATAGAGAGAGAGAGAGATGCTAGAGTAGCTACTGTTTTTTCAAAGTCTACCATTCTTCCAGAATGCTCAATCAGGGTGTGAGACCATTAATATATATATCTATATATATACGTGTGTGTGTGTGTGTCTGTGTGTCTGTGTGTGTCTGTGTGTGTGTCTATGTGTGTGCTTTAATCATTTCACTCTAAGAAACCACCACTAGCGTGCAGAGAGTTAAAAAGAGAAGAACCTGGGTAAAAAGGAAAATATAAAAAATGAACAAGATTCAAGAAGATAGAAGGTGGCAATTGACTTTGCGTTTAAATTTATGTCCTTTCTTATCTAACGATCTCTCGTGTGGGCTATGTCAGATCACTTGACCGTTTTCTAATCTCTTGAATATTTATATCTAGCAGTAAAGCCCGGTGTTGCTCGGGTATAATTAAAGCTTTAAAAGTAATCCATTGTTATGGAGTTCAGACTAAAAAGCAATAGTTGTTTCCAGTTAAAGCGAAACCGTAGATTGAAAGAAAATTGAATGGATGTAAGTCAAATTTTGATTTCCTGATATCGATATCAAAAGGTTTTTTTCGTCGTAATCTGAATTTTGAAGGCTAAATCAGTCCTCTGAGCAAATGGTATCATGGCTGACTAAGAACTACAATTACCTACTTAGAGCCAAACCCGAAGCAAAAACAAAAATAAAAGGGCTGAAAAAATACAGACATACAGGCAGATAAACACACACAAACATCTTGGCTTTTATATATATATATATATATATATATATATATATATATATATATTATGGATTTTGTGCACTATTGTAAGAACTGCAACATTGAAACTTCTGAATATCGTTTCTTATGTCTTTCTCTATGAGTGTATCAAATTTGATTAAAATCGGACCATTCCTTCTATAAACCCGATTTTTTTGAATATCAATTTTCGATATTTATCGGAGTACCTCGACACAAAACCTAGCTTAGAACACTCGCAGATGCTTATAGTACAACTGCATAAATTTTCAAGAAAATCGGTTCAGCCGTTTCGGAGTCTATAGGTAATGGACACACACACACACACACACACACACACACACACACACACACACACACACACACACACACACACACTCACAAAGTTCCATAAATAAGTTTAGATTTAGATTAGATTTTCTGTTTAAATTAAAGGGAGATAATTTTATATCTCTCGTTAGAAAGACTTTCTAATTGTAGATTTGTCACTATTATATTAATATTTTCTTTTTGCATATAAAGCAGTAAAAATAAAATAGACACATAGACTGTAAGATAGCAAGTATTTCCTTTATAAAATGGGTACTATTATTTTTTGATTTTTTTTATATATAGAGCAGTACAAAATAAAATTTGCGTATTGACAAAATAAAATTTGCGTATTGACAAAATAAAATTTGCGTATTGACATATCTTTATGGTTATTTTTTTTTATCCGCCTTGTATTCGGACACGTTTGTTTGCTTGCTTCTCCGTGGTGAAGATATCTTAAGACACGCTGGAAGAATTTGTTTACATTTTTCAGGAATTATTTACCTCATGACTGGCACGAACTGCACTTTCTGGGTTAGATTTTGGCACAATTATATCGGCTCGGAACGAGAAACCGGGGAGCCGAGTTGAATTCCAGCTGAATCCATTGTATTCACTTACGCGCAAATACCCTTGGGAAAGGTATTAATCCGTCTCTTTCCATCCAGTTATGGGTTAAATAGCAGGACAGATTGGTTCTATAGCCTTTGGTCGGCAACCAGTCTACAACAGAAAGCAATGGCAACCTACTGCGGGATAATCTTCTGCCCAGTCAGTCATGTCCCTTTCGAGACATGATCGCCCAAGCGTGTATCGCGTATGGCACTTAACTGACTAACTGACTATATTATTGTCTTTTTTCTTTTTTTTTTTTCGTTTACATATATCGCAGTAAAAAATAAAATAAACGTAGAGACATGTAGATCATGAAAGAGCAAATAGTTATTTTAAACCGTGCTTTTTGGGACGTGCCATATTATTGTATATTTTGACATATAAAGCTATAAAAATAAAATATATCTGCATACAATGAAATAGAAAATATTTAATTTATCATACTGATATGTGCCGGAAAGGGATATATATATCATTCTATGTAACTAAAAGATTTAGGCAAATGTAACCGGGTAGAACAATCTTTTATGTAATTGTAATGTACGGTACTCGTCGTATGCAGTATCCTGAGACGTAGGCGTAGTAAATAGTCGACGATATCTAGTCGACCTCTAGCGGTAGACCTTTAGTAGAAGACCTCTATGCGTCTTCTCCTTCATCTGTATTTATGACTGATACAAGCTGATCACATTACTATGAGGGGCAATCAAGGTGTATGCATATTCATTACATATTCATTAAATCACGTGAAAATTAGCTTCAATATTTTCTTTTTTTAGGGTCTGTACATAATTGATCAACATTTTTCTCGGTCTTTTTCGCTTCAATACTCCCTGCCGTGGTGTCGTTTGACACACTGGTACCTATGGCCTTAAGGTTAGGAATACTTCGATTGGCCAATGTTGACTTGCGGGAATAGGAATTTCAAATGTGTCAAACAGGACTTCCATTGGAATTTCTTCGGTGTTTTCCGTAACTTCTGTGTCTGGGTCTCAATTGATTCCAATGTCTTCTGCACCGAACTTTTTCCCCTTTTATGTCATATATGACCTGTCCAATTTTTTTGGTTATTATTCCTTCTTCCCAATACATTTTTCCAGCCCTAAAGTTTTTGAAAAAACTTTTTCACCTGGCTTATACGCTTTAGACATCTGGTTTTCTTCGCCGGACTAGGTAACAGTCAGTCAAAAGACTGAGCGTGTTTTCCTCGCAAACGTTAACTCTGCTGGCGATAATCCTGGCATCGTATTCTGGTTTGGCGTGATCCTGTATACTGCCAACAAGTTTTGAATATTTCTTTTATTTGTGTCTACACCTTGACTTTTCTTTAACGCTCATTTAAAGGTGTCCACGGATTTTTCCGCCTGTCTATTCGATCTTGGGTGATGTACTGGCGTTGTCACGTGATCAATGGTCAATGATGAATAGAATTCCTTAAATTCTCTGCGTTCCGTTTACTCTTACTAAAGTTTTAGGGATACCAAAGCGACTAAATATTTCATTAAGTGCGTTTATTGTATTTGTTGCAGTCGTATGTCTGCCCTTAACAATTTCTGGCCACTTAGTGAAAATGTCCGCAACAATTAGATAATAAGATCCATTTATGGGCCGTGCATAATCGATATGCAATCGAGTCCATGGGAAATATGTCTTTGACCATGGTTGAATCTTTACTGGTGAATCCCTTGCTGCCAGTTGACATCCTCTGCACTGTTTCACTAAGTTTTCTATGTCTTGGGCTATCCAATAGGTATATTTTCTCAATAGAGATTTCATTCTCGACATCCCTGGATAGCCAGTGTGAAATCTTTTCAGAATTTTATTTTGCAGAGTAGCCGGCATTACAACTCTATCTGTGTATAGTAATGCCTGATTGCAGATTGAAAACGGTGACACACTACTTCCTTTTCTAATTTCTCGATTAGCCAGACTTGCTTTTTCATTTTTTTAATGAAATCATCGTTGTCCGCTGCTTTTTTCACATATTCTAGCATAACCGTTAGTTCTCTAACAGTGTTGCATAACAGACTCGACAATTCACTTTCGTCTCTAAGCGACGCTATTACTGTTTCTTTCAATTGTTCCGCATATTCAGGTATCAATCTTGATAACCCATCGGCGTAACCTAGCTTCTTTGAAGGCATATATTCTATTTTGAAATTATAATTCAATAGAATTACACCCCAACGTTGTAGTCAACTTGCCGTGTGAGTTGGGTATACCTTCTTTTTTTTCTTTTTTTTCCCAAATATTGATAACCGCGGTTTGTGATCTGTTTACAGAATACACTCTCTTCTGTATAGAAACCTGTGAATTTTTTTTTACAGCGTACATTTTTGCTAAACTCTTTTTCTATTTGACTGTACCTTCATTCATCGGGCAGTAACGTTCTAGAAACATGTGCTGTTGGCGTCTTAGATCCGTCCTCGAATTCATGAACTAATACTGCACTTAGTCCCTCATTACTGACATCTGCTACAATAATTTTCCTCTTCGGGTCAAAATGCATTAACGATAGGTCTGATAATAGATATCTATTTATTTTTTAAAGCATGTTTGCATTTTTTTTACCATATCCATATTGCGCTTTTTTTCCACAGCTCATTTAAAGGATATAACTGCTAAATTAACTTACTAATCTCAAGAATGCCTAAAGTTTAGCCACATTATCAGTTGTTGGCATATCTTTTATAGCACCAGCCCTTTTTGGATTCGGTTTCCTTCCTTTACTGTCAATGATCTGTCCTAAATATTTTATATTCTTTAAGAAAAACTCACATTTTTTAGCACTCAGCTTGAACCCGTATTCCTCAATTCTTTGAAATATTGCTCTAATATGCGTTTTGTGTTGGGCCTCGTTATCACTTTTAATAAAAATGTCATCTAGATATGCGATTGCATACTCCATTCCAGCCAACATTGTATCCATTATTTGCGGGAATAGGCTTGGAGCTACCTTCAATCCAAACAGAAATTGATTTAATTTAAATATTCCTTCACGCGTGTTTATTGTCAGGTACTTCGAACATTCTTCCCTGACTTCTCAGGAGACAGTAGAGGGTACGCACGGTCTTTCAAACAGTCATTTAAACCTGTCGAAAAATAAGCACACAAAGATTTTTTAGTTTTTCTTTTTTATATATCCGGTTGGAGACGCCCAATCTGAGTAATCAACTTTCAAAGTTACGCCACTTTTCTAATTCCTCATTTATAGTGTCTAGTGCTGAAAATGGTACTTTTCTCTTCCGTCGAAAAGTGGGTTTGACATTTTCTTTCAATTCGAAGTAGACTTCTGTTTTTGTGCACAGATTTAATCTTTCCGAAAAGATGCACGGGAATTCGTTTTTAAAATCTGTAATAAATCTTTCTGTTTTCTTCGTCTTATCCTTCCTTATGACGTTAATTTCTTTACAGAAAGTATTTACCGGTCATTCCCATAAGTTTAACAATACGATTCAGTCTAAACCAAAGAGATTTTCTGAACCAAGGGGGTCACATTTATTTTTGAATTATGAATTTTTCCCATAAACGAAATGTTACATTTTGATTCACCTTTAAAATGCAGTCTTTTTCTGACACTCCCCTCGCAATTTTTCTGTGTTAGTCAACCGTGGATAACCAATTTTTTCTATGTTTACTTAATTAATACCGAGATGTCACTTCCAGAATCGAGTAATAATTTTACAGCCTGACCAATTATTTTTTAATTATTTTCTTCTTACCCTCCTTAGTTTTGTTTTTCGATCAAGCTTCATGCATCTTTTCTTTTTCCTTTTCTCTGTTTTGCCCGACAATGAGAACTTCTATGGCCTACACGCTCACAATTAAAACATTTTTTATCCCTAAAGAAACAATTTTTCTTTATATGCTGTCCTCCACACGAAGTGCATATCAATCTTATTTCTTTATTTTGTCTCCTCTTCTGCTGTCTTACAGTTTTTACTCGCGAAATTCTCATCTTCTCAATCCGAGTATTGTTTTTTATATATATTTATAAGTCGCTGACATTCTTCCATTGCTTTTTGTAGCGTAATCTTTGGATTCTGTTTCATGATAGTAAGGATTCGTGAATTAATTTCCTTGACTTTCGGTGTCGTTAGCCCTTGAACAAAAATTACACACGTGAACATGTCGCTTGGAAGTTCGTTCAGTTTAAATGCTCTCACTGTGCATTAACCATACCTGCATACGTAACAAAATCATTATCGTCTTTTACGATATTTAGACACTTGTATCGTATGTGAAATAAATTATTTCTTTTATGGAAAATTTTCGACAAAATTTCTACTGTTTCGCTGAACGTAAGTTCTTCTGGTTTCTTTTGTGTATTTCGTATTCTCTTTAGTTCCCTACTTTTGTAACACTAATTTTTTCTTCGTCTGACCGTTGTTCACACCTCTTCGTAAATAATGTTTCGAATCTACGAAAATAAGCTGAAAACGCTGAACCACTGTCGGGATCCTACTTAAATTCAGATAGTGAATTTGCAATTCCTTCCTCTGAAAAAGATCTAGAACCCATTCTTTTCTTGTCCTCGATAATACGTACTTCCAAAAGGAATTTATTGTTTTTTGCCTGTTGAATATAACCTTTCAAACGTTTTCTGTTGCTGCATAAATTTTTGTTGTTGTTGGAATTGTTGCTGAATAAGTTGCTGTTGGTGTTGTCGTTGCTGTAAAGTGCCTTGTAGCACCTTAATTAATTCAACAATTTGTTCCATTTTGCCAACGTATTCACAAAAGACTTTTGTTCTAATTTATGTATACAATAAATCTTCTAAGGCTAAGAAAAGGGGAGAACTTTTTTACTTCTTGTGAGCGTTGCCAAGTTTTTCTTTTCTAACGTTCCTTGTTAGTAAGTGTTCAAACCAAAAAATTGAGGAAAAACGTACTTTCTGTAAGTGTTAACATTCTTTGTTAGTATTTTTTTCTTGTGAACTAGTTTCGAATACTTCGTCGCCAACTGATATGTCCCGGAAAGGGATATATATATAATTCGAGGTAACTAAGCGGTTTAGGCAAATGTAACCGGGTAGAACAATCTAGTAAGTAGACGTAATGTACGATACTCGATGTATGCCGCATTCTGAGACGTAAGCGTAGTCAATAGTCGTAAACTAATCGTCGTAGATCTCTAGTCGAATACTTGCAGACCTCTAGTGGAAGACTTCTATACGTCCTCGCTTTCGTCTGTATTTATGGCTGACACCAGTCAATCACATTACTGTAAGAGGGAACCAAGGTGTACGCATATTCATTGCATATTCATTACATCACATACTATATAAATTGAGGCACTATTATATTCCTTGTCTTTTTTTTTGACAGCTGTCCTAATATGCCATAACCATCGATAGTGGTGAAATAAACTGTCTCCATCTAGGAACTTTGGACATCAATGAAAGGATATTTAGTGTTACTGTTTGTTTGAAATAATAAAATATGTTTATTGAAACAGATTTTCAGTAAATTAAACTTATCATGCCTAATAAGTTTCATCGTTCATAATAATAATGCTGTTTTTCAGCCCTTTTGTTTTATGGTACAGTTAAAAGGAAACACATTTATTGTATCAGTTTTATCCTCTAGTTACATTTTCTGTCATTGTTGCTTTTGGAAGTAATAAGGTGATGTCTGTTTTGTAATTTCATTAAAAAAACTTTTCTCTTGCTATTGTGTAGCGCCAGTGTGTAAGTTATGATATAAAAACAAATTCTCTTTGGACATATAGGATTTATTCCTTTGAAGCCAAAAACAAATCAACCAGAAACAAGAACTCATTTAATGTTGGCCAACCCTTAGAAAAGAGTACTGGATTGCTATGTGATATCAGTTTTTCAATATGGCAGTGAATGCTGAACAATCTCAACAAAGATGAAGGAAAAATTTGAAGCAATTGAAAGGTGATTCTATAGAAGGATGCTGCGAATATCATGTGATAATGATGAGGTTTTCGAAAGGATGGAAACGAAAAGGAAATTAATACAGAGCATCAGGAAAAGACAGCTAAAGTTCCTGGGACATGCAATGAAGATGGAGGGCTTAGAGAACCTGATACACACAGGCCGGATAGAGAAAAAAAGAGACAGGGGAAAGCAGCGGATAACATATGTGAAGGGCATGAGCAGAACAGTGGTTGTGTGGTGTAACAGGAGGTGAGCTAAGTGCCATCAGGGATAGGGAGAAAGAACAAGGTACATAAAAGAAGAAGAAGAAGAAGAAGAAGAAGAAGAAGAAGAAGAAGAAGAAGAAGAAGAACTCTTACCTGTAAGAACGCATAGGTTTAATTAAAGGATGATACAAATACAAATTCATTATCGAAATAGTGACCTTGGAGTCAGCAAAACCAGGAAGTACCTCTGGGAATGTAAGTGCTTAATTTCAATACAAATAATAATGAAAACAAATTAATTGTCCCTCCAATGACCTTGGCGATCAGACTTATGAAATGAAATGAGTATATAATTGCTTTGTGATAATACAGATAATAAAAAGTAGAAATTAATTTTCCTACCAATGACCGAGTTAACACCATCCAATATATTTCCATTCAGTTTCCTAACTGATGCTTTTTTATTCTTGGAACATTCAGGCTAGGATCTTTGAATATGTTTGTTGGCTTTTAATGACGTTCTACATCACCCTCACTAACCAGTATCACACCAATTCATCCAATGCGCCTTCATGTCAAAATGTAGACCATTAATTAACCTTTGTTTGAGCGTAATGCCGACACGATTATGCACAGACAAACACATACACAAACAGAAATCTATATTATCAGTGTAAGTTTCTGCTGATATTTAATTTCTGTAAATTAAATTGTATCGTTAAATATCAAATTTGAATTTTAAAAATACGATAAAGCTGAAAATACCACAGCTAAACGAGGACACACTTCTAAAATAAATCTGTAGAATCGAAAAACTTCTGAAAAAACCTGGGTATAATGATGATAGCAAGTATTTTTTTAGAGATTAGGTATTATATATATATATATATATATATATATATATATATATATATAAGGCAGTACAAAATAATAAATACAATAATAATAATAACAATAATAATAATTTGATAATAATAATAACAATATATATATATATATAATATATATATATATATATACAAATATATATATATATATACATATATATATATATATATATATATATATATATATATAAGGCAGTACAAAATAATAAATACAATAATAATAATAACAATAATAATAATTTGATAATAATAATAACAATAATAAATAATAAATACAAAACTTCTGAAAAAACCTGGGTATAATGATGATAGCAAGTATTTTTTAGAGATTAGGTATTATATATATATATATATATATATATATATATATATATATATATATATATAAGGCAGTACAAAATAAAATTTACGTATTGACATATAGCCCATGAAATTGCAAATAGTTCTTTATGGTATGTTTTTCAGGAGATATTGTATTCGGACGCGTTTATTTGCTTGTTTCTACGCGATGAAGACATCTCAAGACACACAGTTGGATAAAATTAAAGGCATCCATTTAAAAATCTAGATTAGGACAAAACTTTAGTCTTCTGGTCTGCAATTTGCTTAGTTTACGCCATGACACAACAAAAGGGCTGCCGTAGAACAACAAAATGGCAACCACTCAACGCATAAGAGCATTCTTGGAAATCGGCCAAAATCAACACTGATTTGATGCTTTCAATGTCTATGCTAAAACCAGTTTACAAGTCATCGTAACTCAGGGGCTCAGCGTACTGGCATTGATTAAGTCAGATCATGTGTTCTCTCCCAGAAACTGTAAGTAAGGTTTGCTCAACGTATTACAAAATATACCAATGTTGACTTTTTGAGTGTTAAAAAACACAAACATATCTAAGAAAATATCTGCGAGGGAGACTGGCTTGCCCATCTTAGCAGACGGGTATGCTCAAAGTACCGGCCATTTATATATATATATATATATATATATATATATATATATATATATATATATTAATCATCTCACCCCAAGCAAGGCATTCCACTGCCACTATTGCGCATGGGGCTACATAGTGGAAGGTAAAGAGAAGGAGTGGTTAGACATAGGAATGTCAGGAGGAAGGTGACAGATGAGTAAGGATACCGAGGATGAGGGTTGGGCAGATGGGAAGAGTGTTTGATAAAATGGGAGCAGGTTAGTGTGTTAGGAGGTGTCTATTGACCTTACTTTTAAACTCCTGGAGATTGTAGCCGTCGGGGAAGCAATCGTTTGGACGAGAATTCCACAGTCGGGAAGTGCGAGGAAAAAAAAGAATATAAAAAGAATATATCTAAGTAAGAGCCAACAGACCTAATTAGTTTCACCCTACGTAGGGTGAAACCTAGGTAGGTCTGTTGGCTCTTACTTAGATTTATTCTTTCTTTGTTGCTCTACTATTGTATTAAGCGATTTAGTGTTAGGGTTCTCGTCTCGGTTTTTTTTTTCTTTCTTAAGAATATTTTGACGTATGTTCAAGCACTTAGTTTGTTTCTTTTTTTACTTCCCCTTTTTTCCCCTCCGAGTTTGTTCTCGGTAGGTTTTTCGAGAGGAATTGAAATACATTATAACAATTATTAGTATTAGCATTATTATTATTGTTATTATTATTATTGTTATTATTATCATTATTATTATAAATATATGTATATATATGCGCGCGCGTTTGTGTGTGTGTGTGTGTGTTTCGCGAAACAGATATAAACAAAAGCCTTCACGAAACTTTGAAGTCGATATAAAGCTGCTCAGTTAAATGAGAAAATTCTCTATTTTAATGACATGCGCCTGATGATTGCATAACGCATGAAACTCCGGGTCGTGCCATAGACATAGGTTATTTATGTAAATGTAATACAACTTATTATATTATATATATATGTAAATGTAATACAACTTTGTGCATACATTGAGCACTGTTTTATTTACACCTGAATAATACTCTCTCTCTCTCTCTCTCTCTCTCTCTCTATATATATATATATATATATATATATATATACACCCTCCTCATATGTATTTTTATTACTGGGCTAGTGGATTTTAAGGCACACAGCCTCCAGAACACGTAGATGATAGGCCGAACGAGCGCTGTGTAGAACCGAGAACCATATGTTATCATACCAAGAGGCACAGTAATGATTGTCGAGCAGATGTTGTACGATGGCCGAGTCATGAAAAGCTTGAGTGGTTCTTAAAAGCTGTCATAGACTACTCGGACGTACATTTGCGGGGACGTGCTGTGCTGACAAAAGGAGGACTTCCTTCGCTCCTTACGGTTGTTTGAGGGTTTGTGAGTTCCTTTTGTTTTTCATTTTATTGCTCTTGTGGAACTTTACGTTTACACACACCTTACATTTTAATTAATTTTGATTAAAATTTTGTTTTTAAGCGTGTTTCACCTTCACTTCTACAAGTTATATTTATGTGTCCTGCTTATGATTTAAAAATTCTACCAACAAACACCTTTGATAATGTGTTGGCCGAAAGGGTCCTAAGGTCTTATGTACATTATGACGTCAATTCTTTTTAAATCTGTATATATATATATATATATATATATATATATATATATATATATTGTTTATTAAGCTAGACATGCCAAATCTCCCATCTCTTCACTTACAATATATATATATATATATATATATATATTGTTTATTAAGCTAGACATATATATATATATATCTATATATATATATTGTTTATTAAGCTATACATGCCAAATCTCCCATCTCTTCACTTACAACTCTATCAAAAAGTAAAAACCAAAAATAGACTGATTTTTAAAAGAAATTTTTTTGTGACGTATATTTTTCAAATCTTAACCGTTATTTATTTTTTATTTCTTTATTTTTTTATTCCTCCTTTTAATCTTATTTTTCTCATTTTGATATAGACGGACGTTGCCTAGGATACGTGAAATCTCTCTTAGGGATTTCATGTTGAAATGTTTATTCAACATTTTGTAATTTTGAAAATTTATTTTAATTTATATTGGCTCAGTAATTTTAATTACATCTAGCTCTCCTCCCGTATCATTTTTTAATATTAAAATTTTTTAATATTAATTAGGATCAGATTCTTGGAATTTACCTTCCTATTTTTCCATTTCGGATTAAAGTAATTTAATAAAATAAAATATATACCTGAAGAATGAAGACATCAAAATAATACCTTCACGAAATTTCGAAGTCGGCATAACTTCTATACAATAAATTTATTAACATGCTATCTCTATTTCGATTTGGAGGATTTTATGATAAACACCTGCCTGCCAAAATACCTTTCTACCTGCAAACCACTAAAAAACACCAATATTAGCATTATCACAATTTAACACTTTAATATTTCTATTTTAATATTTCTATATATTCAATATATGCGATTCAATTGATCCTGACCAAACATCTCCAGTCACTTTCCTGGAGAAAAGTGACGTGCTGCACTCTCTCAGGGTCCCGTTCTCAGCAGACATGAAGTGAAAAGATTATAAAGAATTCTTTTGTTAGATGATCTGCTAAAAATTTCGATTCACGCTGTAAAGCAAGGTAATTTTTCTCTCCAGAATATTTCTTACATATCTACAAGTGTACCATTCGTCCTTGCTTAGAATATTGCTTCTATATATGATCCGATGCCCATACTATTTGATAAGATCCAAAGATAATCAACAATATTATTGGTCCTGATCTGGCGACTGGACTTCAGTTATTTTCTCATTGCTATAAGGTTGCATCTATGTGTCTTTTCTATTAAATACTTTCATGGTAAGTGTTCGGATGAACCCTTCGCTATGGTAGCTGGATTTTTTAAAATTTAAGCGCAGTACTAAACTGGTGTTATGATCTCATTAATTTACTGTTCGAGATGGCGAGATGTTACAGTCAGTTCTAAGCTAATAATTTCTTTTCCTTCTCGCTTGTAGAACTCCCTTCTGGTTCCATGCTTTCTAGCCAAGTTTAATCTGCAAAACCTTAAATGAAATTATAAACTACTCTCTATTCTTGTTCTGATTACTCATTTCTCTTTCTGCTCATTTATGTTTCTGTTCCTAATTTTTCCACGTTTTGTAACTTTACTACCTTGCATGGCGTGATACCGATTTAAAATAAAAGTTTTCTAAACAAGAATAAATTCTGTCTTTCGAAATTATTCTTGTATCTTTATTCGAATTTGCCTCGCTTTCTGCTATCAGCAGCAGCTTTTATAGTTACTTGTCTTCTGGTGTATTGTTATTAGGAAAAACCATCCTGTGTCTGTTGCACCTTTTAAATTTCCTCATATAGTAGGGGTGCGTGTTCCTTGAACGTCGGCAGTCACTAGTGAATCGTAGGGAGCTGGTTACTGTTTCTTTGATTCGGCCTTGTGTCAGACATAACCGAACTCCCTACAGCTTACAAGTTTAGATGCAGAATTATCATCAGAATTATCATCAGAATGTTGGTAGTCAGTTGGAATGTGTGGATTAGTGTAGAAGAGTGGAAAAATAAAATATACATTTGAATGTTAAAATAGAAATTTATTAAAAGGAGGAATAACATAAGTTGTGGAAGTTAATGTTCAATTAAGAGGTTAAGAGTAGAGTTCGTACAAAATGTTCGTAGTAGTAATTGTTGAAATAGATAAGGAGAAAGAGGACACTGTCTGAGTTGCTTGAAGTTGAAAGTTACATTTTAGTGTTGTTTTTCTCGCTGCTTCCATCTGACTGACTTGACTGACGTTGATGAAGTACTTTTATTGTAATCGAGATATTTTTGCACTTACACGCGAAATCTTTCCAAGTCTTACAAGTCGCTCCCTTTGGTCAAAAATCATTTTAACACTTACTTGCGAAATCTGGTTTCGACTTTTTCTTTAAGCATATTGCCAATCCTTTTTTTATTTGGGAAAATCCAGGATTTCACACGTCGTTGTGAATTTTTGTAAAAGTGAAGAAGACAGTTGGTTTAATTAATTTCTTATCCGCTATAGTCTCAACATCATCCTACCTGTTGTGACATTCACCCTGGATTGATCGATTTGGGTCTATTAAACCAATCTGCTACACTCATTACAACGTACAGATTCATTGTAAGAATATGTGGATTGACAAGCAGTCCTCAACATGTCCGTTCCGAGTATTTCATAGACATGTTAGCCAGAACGCAACCCAACTCTCTCAGGTTGGTTTGAATTCAGAGTTTCCTTCTCCTACTGTTCTGTTATTTTATTCATAACTAGTGAGAAGAGAAATGGATTCCTACATATCGCAAAGGTATTCGCATAGAAAATGTAATGAACTCGAGAGGAATTCAAATTCAGTTTTCCGGTTTCTCAATCTGAGCAGCTAAACATAACTTTGCCTTGTCTCTACACAGTATCTGTCAAATCAACAATTTTATTTCTATATTAGGTTAACAAGGAAGTCTTAAAGAAAAATGGCAACAGAAAGTACACTTATAATCAAAGTCAGGATAAGACAGCTGAAATTCCTTGCATACACAATGAGGAAGAAGAACTTGAAAAACTTAACCCCTTGGGATATATTGAGAACTAGAAAAATAGGGGAAGGCAGTGAGCCACTTACTTGATGAAACTGCTAGGAATAGTACGATAAATGGTAGCCAATCATGATCGCCTAGGCTCTGAAGGGGCGTGACACGAAGAAGAAGAAGAAGAAGAAGAAGAAGAAGAAGAAGAAGAAGAAGAATGAAAGATAAAATTCAAGAATAAAAGAAGTGGAAGAAGAAGAATGAAAGAAAAATAAAAGAAGAATGGAAGACAGAAAAAAGAGGAATGAAAGAATAGAAGGAGAAAAATGAAAGAAAAAGAATGAAAAATTGTAGAATGAAAGAATAGAAGAATAAAAAAGAAAAATGAAAGAAAAAGAATGAAATAAGAATGGAAGAACGATAGAAGAAGAAGAATGGGAGTATGGAAGAAGAAGAATGAAAGAAGAAGAAAATGAAAGAATGAGAGAAGAATGAAAGAAGAATGATAGAAAAAAGATGAATGAAAGTATGAAAAAGAAGAAAAGAAGATAAATGAAGGAAGAATAGTAGAATAAAAGAAGAAAAATAGAAGAACAAAAAAGAAGAATGAAGGAGAAGAATGAAAGAATAATGAAAAAATAAAAGCATGATAGAAGAAAAAAAGAAAGAATGGAAGAATGAGAAAAGAAGAATGAAGGTAGAAGAATGAAAGTAGAACGCAAGCATGAAAGAAGAAGAGTAGAGGAATGAAAGAAGAAAAAGAATAATAGAAGACTGAAAGAAGAAGAAAAAGAAGAAAAATGAAAGAAGAAAGAAGAAGATTGAAAGAAGAATGACAAAAGCATAGAAGAATTAATGAAGAAGAAGAATGAACGAAGAAAATGACGAATGGAAGAATGAAAGAAGAAGAATGAAAGAAAAAAAGAAGAATGAAAGAAGACTCGACTGCAGCCACTTTCCCATCGTCGAAATGTGGCCTCGCTCTGTCTCTTCTATAAATACTTTCATGGCTTCTGCTCGGATGAGCTTAAGTCACTGATGCCTCCTCAACAGGTGTTTACCCGTGCAACCAGACTGGCATCTGGGTCCCACCCATTCACAGTCAGGTTAGCCAAATGCAAACGACAATTCTACTCCTGCAGCTTCCTCCCTCGCACTTCCCGCCTGTGGAACTCACTCCCGTATTCTTGCTTTCCTGACGGCTACAACCTCCAGAAATTTAAATGCAAAGTTAATACTCATCTACTAACCACTGGCCTCTAGCTCTCTCCCCACCCCTGTATAACCTTCCCTTTCTCTCCACCTATGTATCTGTCATCGCACCTGCTTTCTCAGCTTTCTATTGTTCCTTTCTAACTAGTTTGTACTCCTCACTCTTTTCTAATTAATCTTTTTACATTTATGTAACCCCCTGCACATCAGTGGCGTTTCCGCCTTGCTCGGGTTGAAATGATTAAAAATTAAAAAAAAAAAGAATAAAAAGCATGAAAGAATGAATGAACGAAGAACAACCTAAGAAGACGAAGAATGGAAGCATGAAAGAAAAATGAAAGAAAAATAAAAGAAGAAGGATGAAAGAAGAATGAAAGAAGAAAAATGAAAGAAGAATAAGAAATTAAAATAAACAGATATTCCAAACAGTATTTTCTTTCTCGAGAATGTTGGGTCTGCAAAATGTCTCCTCGTTTCATTGATTTTATCTATAATTGCAGACGATGTTTTAGTTGAAAATTTTCTAGATTTGGGCTTCGCGATGCAAACCGTCTATAAAGCTGATCTTATTTCTGCGATTAACAACGGAATAAAATATTGATAGATATCCGTAAGTGCCATCCGGCGTTTATTCTTCGTCCCTCATTTTCTTCACTCGATCTCCCCGTCCTTCCATCTATTTTTCAACTTTCTTTCTAATTCCCTTTATTTTTTTTAGTTATATATATCTTTTTAATATTTATTTTCTTTTTTTTCTTTTTCTTCCCATCATTTTATTTACAAAAGAAGATTAGTGAACGATTTTCAATTTCAGTAATCTTCTTACACTCGGCGTTCCGAGATATTTCTCGCGAATTGTTTTCAATCTTTGTTTTATTATTACCACAGCGAGAAAAAGTGAAAATTAAAGCCCTCTACTCTCTCTCTCTCTCTCTCTCTCTCTCTCTCTCGCTGTCTCTTAGCATGTTCACACACACACACACTTAGAACTATATATATATATATATATATATATATATATATATATATATACATAAATATTTACCACACTACTAATTTCTATCTATTAATCTGACAGTTTCTATTTCATTCTGAACGTAAGTATCTGCTGTTGTGAATATCTATGTATGAAAGTTTTATAATATCTAAGTCTTTTAATATGTAACTATATATTTGTCTATGTCTTTTAACCCATACCGCAGAAAGCAATGGCAACCTACTGCGGGATAATCTTCTGCCCAGTCAGTCATGTCTCTTTCGAGACATGATCGCCCAAGCGTGTATCACGTATGGCACTTGTGTTCATACCCGTTAATCTGTACATATCTAAATATCTACCTATCAATTCCACACATACACACACACGCACACACACACACACACACACACACACACACACACACACACACACACACGTATATATATATATATATATATATATATATATATATATATATATATATATATATACGAATGGGCCAGCGGCGTCAAAAATTACGGCAAAATATATATTGATGTGCCTACTATTGAGTATCTTGCATTAAAATATAAGAAAAATAGCCCAATGGACAATAGGGATATATATATATATATATATATATATATACAACGGTCATTATTATAATATATGTGTATTTTTCACTACTCAACGACACAATAACTGAAAAAAAATAATAAGGTGCTGTTAAAGAGCGAACACGCGGCAAGAGCTTTGATAACTGGTAGTAAGGTTTAATAACTGGAAGTAAAGAGAATGAACTGAGCCATTACTGCCTTGCTATTGTCTCTCTCTCCATGCGCGTGACAGGAGAAATATATATATAGTGTTAAGTTTTTTTTGTTTTTTTTTTAATCATTTCATCCCGAACAAGGCGGAAACGCCACTGATGTGCAGGGGGCAATATAAATGTAAAAATATTAATTAGAAAAGAGTGAGGAGTACAAACTAGTTAGAAAGGAACAATGGAAAGCTGAGAAAGCAGGTGCGATGACAGATACATAGGTGGAGAGAAAGGGAAGGTTATACAGGGGTTGGGAGAGAGCTAGAGTCCCGTGGTTAGTAGATGAGTATTGACTTTGCATTTAAATTTCTGGAGGTTGTAGCCGTCAGGAAAGCAAGAATACGGGAGCGAGTTCCACAGGCGGGAAGTGCGAGAGAATAAGCTGCAGGAGTAGAATTGTCGTCTGCATTTGGCTAACCTGACAGTGAATGGGTGGGACCCAGATGCCAGTCTGGTTGCACAAGTAAACACCTGTTGAGGAGGCATCAGTGACTTAAGCTCGTCCGAGCAGAAGCCATGAAAGTATTGATAGAACAGACAAAGGGAGGCCACATTTCGACGATGGGGAAGTGGCTTCAGTCGAGCCGCCAGATCAGTACCTATCACATTACAGACTCTCCTTTGGAGCCTGTCAAGAACACTGAGGAAAACGGCAGGGGCACCTGACCATAGTTGTAATGATGCTTAATGATGAGTTGTTTTTTTTTTCAGTGGTTTATTGGTAATAAGGCATTTTATTTTATTTATTTATTTTTTTATTATTTTTTTTTTTTGGTAAGCAGGTTTTTTTGTCATAAAGTGCTCGATAATGAGATAGAGAAAGAGGGCGTAAATACAATTAACACGGATAAATTTGTCATTTAACTGAACAGAGTTATGCCGACTTCGAATTTTCATGAAAGGGCTTTTGCATTCCTGATGCTGCTACTCGGCCTTCATCTTATTTAAATGGAGCCTGCTATAATTGAATATTTTTGTATGAGAGTGATTCTGCAGATAGTTAATTGCTTTTTATTGCTTTTTATTGTTGACTTCTTTTTAGCATGCTTAAGGGGATATATGTACAGGATGTGCGTTGTGGTGCAGTGGATATCGGCTTGAAGCGAGAAATCGGAAAACCAAGTTCAAATTCGTTGAACTCGTTGCATTCACTTACGCGCAAAATCTGTTTCTTCACTCCAGCTATAGATTAAATAGCAGAACAGATTGGGCCGAGTTCGAATTCCAGTAGAATTCCTTAAATTCACTTACGCCCAAATAACCTTGGAAATGGTATTAATCAGTCTCTTCCCCCAGTTATAGGTTAAATTATAGGACAGATTAGGTTTTATGCCTTGGTTGGCAACCAGTCTACTGCAGAATGTATTGGCAACCTAATGCGGGAAAATATTCTGTCCAGTCAGTCATGTCTCTTTCGATACATGATCATCCAAAGGTGTATCACGTATGGCCACAACTGATTGAAAGATATATATATATATATATATATATATATATATATATATATATATATATATATATATATAGTAATATTTTTATTATAAGTGCTTATAGTAAAAACGTATTTGACTGCAACTCAAGACGTCAATACTAGACGCCATAATCTATAGTCTAACCCTTTACATAAATTTAATTATTCCCCCATCTTCTGGTA
Source organism: Ascarosepion bandense (assembly GCA_037127315.1). Classification (NCBI taxonomy): domain Eukaryota; kingdom Metazoa; phylum Mollusca; class Cephalopoda; order Sepiida; family Sepiidae; genus Ascarosepion; species Ascarosepion bandense. Next base: position 2,768,213 of record JBBBDQ010001657.1, on the reverse strand, counting down.
ATTAATTTGTTTCGATTAACTGATATATCATGTACTAGGTCGACGACATATGTTTGATGTACAATATTTAACAATTTTCTGTTCTTATAACACTTCCACCGCTTTAAGTAATAAGAACATAACGGTTGACGAACAGATTCAACACCATTGTTGACATAAAAATGTATACATTCAAATATTTTATAAGACACCAAAGGGTTTGGCTCTTTACGACATCTTAATAGTTCACCACACCTCACCTATTAACCCATTTCCCCTTATCCATTATGAACTTGCTTTCCATTGGCTAACCGAACTCATCTTTCGAATTCCACAACCACCCACTTAATTGAATGGATATGGTGACAATTTTTTTTTAAATTTCTCTAAATAATGATAACTAACAGAAAAATATTTCACTGCTTGACGAGGTGCTAATTTAACTCGTACTTTTTTGTGTTGAAGTCAATTGTATTTCTATTATAAACAATTATAATAAAATATGACTATAAATATTGCTCTACTAAGTCTCGAGCACTTCTCGTAAATGTATATATATATATATATATATATATATATATTGATTGATTGAGTGAGTGAGTGAGTGAGTGTTTAATTACTTAGTTTTTGGTCATAATAAAATTAGACCAGTACATAATTGTATTAAAAAGTGTTCAATACAATTATTGTAGAGCTTTTTAATAGTCTTCATTTGTAAACTAGTTATAAGTGGAATAATAACTCGTTTACAAATTAAATATATATATATATATATATATATTTATATGTGTGTGCGCGTGTGTGTGTGTGTGTGTGTACTTATCTATTTTCCTTCCACTCTTTATCAAAGTTGCTAACTATTTCTCCCATACAAACTTCTTTCCCCGTCCTTGTACAGTCTTCCTTTTCTAACACACCGTCTTTCACCCAATTGCATTCTATAATTCTCTTTTCCTTACAGTTTTTTCTTCCTGTCTCTTTCGTTCTGTGTCTTCATTTAAAAAGTTTGATTGCGCTGACATCTAAAATTATTTTTACATCAATCATTTTTTCTTGTTTTTCCACATCCGAAATTCCCCAGGGTTATCAGGTACATACGAGGCCTCCAAAAGACGATACAAAAATCAGTGTGGAAAATATAACCGGAAGTCGCGTTAACAATGTCTGCCGAGCGACTAACCGACGAATTGTGAAAAATAAAAAAAACAAAACAACGTAGAACAATATAAGAAAATTTGCATTTCGTTCTTCAGCTTCGATTATTGTTAAAGATGGGAATAAATTTATATGTCTACTGGAAGACACCCACCATGTTGTTTAAAAATGACGGTAAACATTAGATAATATAACTTATGAACAAAAACGAGATAAATCTATGGATGTACTCTTAATGCTAGTATTCAATTTGTGTTATAATAATAATAATAATAATAATAATAATAATAATAATAATCAGTCAGTTAAGTGCCATACGTGATACACGTTTGGCCGATCATGTCTCAAAAGTAACATAACTGACTGGATAGAAGATTTTCCCGCTGTAATTTGCGATTACTTTCTGCGGTAGACTGGTTGCCGACCAAGGCTATAGAACCCAATCTTCCCTGCTATTTAACCCATAGAAGTGACGTATTAATACCTTTCCCAACTGTATTTGCGAGTAAGTGAATGCAACAAATTCAACTGGAATAATATATTACAAGTTATTAATTTGTGCGCAACTGCACGTAACATACGCGAATACCTCTTCATCTAAATGGAACGTCCCAAATGTGCACAGATAACTCTCTTACAGTTGCCTTTTCACTCAAAGATCTCGAAGCCAAATGGGTAATTAGAAACAATAATAATAATAACAACAACAATAATAATAATAATAATAACAACAACAACAATAATAATAATAACAACAACAATAATAATAATAATAATAACAACAACAATAATAATAATAATAACAATAATAATGCCTGGACTATTAGTTTTGAACAATCAAATCTAATCGCCCAGACATCGTCATCAAAAAACAGAATGTGCTTTCTTATTGACATGGCAGTTCTTGCAGACTGCAATGAATCTTACCAAAATACAAGGATCTGGAAGTGGAAATCTACAAAATGTGACGCATGAGAACATCAATAATTCTAGTTGTAGCCCTCAGATTTATTGAAAAAAATGTTCGATAGAATAATTGAGAGGATTCCTGATAGTCCATGCCTTAAAGAAATACAAAAAAATGGACCCACTTTTACAGCTTACACATTACTAAAAGCTTTATCTATGCAAAATATGAGTGTTTATTTTTTTTTTTTTAATTTTTTTTTTACAAATACGATTAGTGGAAAATGTCATAAAGCCATTTCTGATCCTAGGTCTCTGGTTAGAATCCGAAAGAAACTGTGTATACAACAGAATTCAAAAGAAATGATAAATATAATAGTAATTATTATTATTATTATTATTATTATTATTATTATTATTATAACTTTGTGCTAAACAACACATATTAAAAAAAGTTCCGCCCCATGTAAATGGAACGTCATAAATGTGCATAGATAACTCTCCTACAGTGGCATTTTTACTCATAGACCCATGAGAAGACTATGTAATTAGACACTTAAAATTACACTCTGGTAAGATTATATCACACAATAAAAAAAGAAACAATACGTAAAAGCACAATGCTTCACAAGATTTCAACTTCTTCACGTTCTAGTGAAAGTTGCATCCATGTATAAAAAATATTTTCAGACTGTTGACCTCATATTTGTTACGATATTCACGACGCTTCTGCCATTATACGCATTAACTTTCTTCAGATGATTGTAATTTCGCCATTATCACCAGTAATGGCTAACATATACATGGAATACTTCGTAGAGACAGTATTAGAATCCACTTTCACTAAAACCAACTCTATAGATGAGAAACATAGATGACACCTTGATGCACTGGCCACATCAGGAATAGGTTCAGTTACTTCTTTTTCTTCTATGTGCCCTGTCCCTTCAGGGCGTAGGCAATCATGGTTCTCTACGTCTCCCTATTCCTTGTGGCTCTTAGTATGTTTGCTACTGTTACACCTCGCAACCCCCGTTCCGTCATCCACCTGATCAGACCCTGCAAATACTTACTGGACCATATGAACACAATAAGATCATCGATACATTTCACAATAGAGAAAGAAAAGAACAACAAACTAGCATGCCTGGATTTACTATTATTTCGAACAAAGCATCGGTTCAAGACATCAGTATATTGCAAACCAACAATCACCGGACAATACCTCAATTTTAAATCCCATCACCCATACAGTGTAAGAAAAGGGATCGTTTGCTGCTGACAATCTCAAGCAAAAGTCATAAGTGGTAACCCAGAGATTTATGAACAAGAAATTTGTCAGTATAAATAGTATAGTACAATGTCACAACTTCCCAGGGTACATGACAGTATATCCAACAAACTGGGATAGAAGGGTGAAAGAGAATAACAACAATTAAAAAACAGCCTCGATCTTATTTTAAGAGGTTATCAAAAAGCATACAAAAAACTGTGGTTCATAAAGCATCAGGACGATATTTAAAAGTGGTCAAACACTTCGTATATACCGCTTCCGAATAAGGCATCTAATAAAGGAAAACAGGACTAAGGACCGTGTGTACATCATCCTATGCAGATGTGATAAGAAATATAAAGGAGAAACGGGCCTACCTTTTAATATAAAGATATTTACCCTACTCCCTCACTGGAGCGAGATGTGACACAAGGTCTTTTTTAAGGTGGCGACCCGATCACGTACGGACGGGTAGAGAAATAAAAATTCCCCAGTCCCCTCAACCGCCAGCTGAGCTGGCCCCGGTGACGAGCTGCAATGGTGTGGCGCTGCCGCGGGACACTGTTCCTCGGGACCGCGCATCTATTCAGTGTCATTTTTCTCAGAAGCAACCCTGTCCTCGAGAACGGAGCTACAACTAAGCCGCACTCTGTCTTCGAGGACAGAGATACAACTGAGAGATTATACCCGACAAAAAAATTTAATATAAGACTGCAAGAAAACCGTAAACCTGTAACACGAGGGGGAAATAGAAAATCAGGCTGACCACACACGAAGGGAGAAAAAGAAATCACTCCAACTGTAGGATGAAGAGGAAATAATAGACGGCGTATACCTCTGGAAAATACAAAAAGTTAACTTCCCTCAATCCGGCCTGTTAGTATCAAGTCCTCCAAGCACTCCCTTCCCATTGCATGTCCCATAAACTTTAGCAGTCTCTTCGTGATACTCAGTATAAATTTCCTTTTTGTTTCCATCCTTTCCGAAATTTCATCATTGCTCACATACTCGATATTCGCAGCATCCTTCTCTAAAACCTCATTTTCATTGCTTCAAGTTTTTCCTTCATCTTTGATGATATTGTCCAGCATTCACTGCCATATTGAAGAACAGACATCACATAACCATCCAGTATTCTCCTCTTTGTTTCTAGCAAAGTTTTCCTGTCTCTTAATACTCTACTCAGTTCTTGGAACGCGTCCTTTGTCATGGCAATTCGCTTTCCAAAAATGTTTGTACCTGCTTGATTTTAGCATCCCCGACTTGTATTAAGCCAGAAAAGTCTCCTAAGTGTACCAAGCATAGACATGAATACGATATCTGGGAAGCAGTAATAATGGGTGCTAGAGAAAAAAACTATAACAAACGACAAAATAGTAATGTAAATAAATGGTTATGAGAAATTATATTTAAAGGTCACAAAAAGTTCACACGCAGATGTCCTCAAAGACACATGGCCAAGTGAATAAAATCGTTAGTTGAATCCAGTGAGTTGATCCAAAGAGTTTTAATTTCAATACCTGGCTACAGCAGAGGTGAAAAGAATTTAAGGGGTCAAATGACACTATAACATCTGGAAGAGGCATGGCAACTAGGAACTAGGAAAATCTGCCCCAGTGAACAAAATAAAGAGTTCAGTTCATAATTTAAATCACCTGAAGAAGGCCGGAGTGTAAAATGACTGAAACGTCGTGAATATGGCAACAAAGATGAAGACAAAGTCTGAACAATGTAAATAGTACAAATAATCGCAATAACTTATCTCAGAAATATAGACAGTTGTATAAAAATTATAAAAAAAACATACATGTACAAAAGCACTCGTTAACAGTTTAGTATAAATCTTTCTTTCTGTGGTATTCGCACTATCCTCTGTAGAACAACATTTCTGTTGCTTCACATCTCTTTTCAGCACTCACTGACATTTAGGTCTGATCTTACAGAAACTAATCAAAATATTAAGACATGAAAATGTTATTCGAAACTAAAAATAATAATTGCTGAACTGTTATGTAATATTTAACCTCATAACTGGCAGTGGATGTTGAATTATTTTCTCACAGATGAGACTTTGACTTAAAATAACAGAGATGGTGTTCTGCTGAAGGAATCATATCAACCGAAACGTTGTGATAATAAAAACGAAGATGATGGTTATATTCCAACTGTAAAAATATGAAAATTTTGTTAAATAAACAAGTTCAGACAAAATGTGTTGTACATGTTGAGTATCAATTAGTAAGTTATGTGCCATATGTGATTCACGCTTGGGCGATCATGTCTCGAAAGAGGCATGACTGACTGGACAGAAGATTATCCCGCGGTAGCCTGTTTGCCAGCCAAAGGTAGAGAAACCAATCTGTCCTGTTATTTAATCCATAACTGTAGGGAAGAAACGAATTAATAACTTTCCCAAGGGGATTTGCACGTAAGTGAATGCAGAAAATTCAGCAGGAAATTCGAACTAGGCTCTCCGTTCTCTCGTTTCGATCTAATATACACTGCACCACAACGTAGAACCATTTGTGTTGAGTATACGTTATTCAAAGTTCCCAAATCCGATTGTTTTTCAGGTGTTAACATGACTTTCCCCAAATAGAATATTTCTGAAAGCCCAGCTACTTAACCAACGTTGGCGCCAGCTTTTAGTTAGCAATCGTCATATCAACATCTTCCTTCGTCCATTACTTACCAAGTGTTTCATTTTCAGTAACGATATTGTTCAAAATGTCAAAAAATCTTGAATTTATATATGTACTAGCAGTATAACCCGGCGTTGCTCAGGTGTAATGAAAGCTTTAATACTAATTCATGATCCTGGAGCTCAGACACTTTGGACGTTGGCATGAAAGACTAAAAACCAATAGTTGTTTCTAGCTAAAGAGAAACCGTACACTGAAAGAAAAATGAATGGATGCAAGTCAAATTTTGATTTCCTGATATCGATATTAAATAAGTATTTTTCGTCGTAAACTGAATTTTGAAGGCTAAATAAGTCCCTTGAGTAAATGGTATCATGGCTGAGACTAAGAACTACAATTATACTTACTTAGAGCCAAACCCGAAGCAAATAAAAACTAAAATAAAAGGGCTGAAAAAAATAGACATACAGACAGATAAACAGACATACAAACAAACATCTTGCCTTTTATATATATACATTATCGATTTTCTGCACTATTGTAAGAACTGCAACCTTGAAACTTCTGAATATCGTTTCTTATGTCTTTGTCTATGATTGTATCAAATTTGATTAAAATCGGACCACTCCTTCTATAACCCGACTTTTTTGATTATCGATTTTCAATATTTATTGGGGCTACCTCGACACAAAACCTAGCTAACAACACTTGCAGACGCTTATAGTACAACTGTGTAAATTTTCAAGAAAATCGGTTCAGCTGTTTCGGAGTGTATAGGTAACGGACACACACACACAGACAAACATACACACACACATACACACACACAGTCAAAGTTCCATTTATAAATAAGTTTATATATATATATATACTCTACCGGCCATAATTATTAGATAATTCTAAGTGAAAATGGATGGTACATTTGTTAATACTGCACAATAATATTTGTATCAAATGAACTGTTCTGGTGTCCATATTTTGTGTTCTCTTCCCCATGCTAATCTTTTCTTCATATTGGCTGGGCAAAGCAAAGGCTTCCTTGCTACCTGGCAAAATTTTGCAAAGTAATAATTACAAGAGCCATTGATCATTACCTGTATCACTATGTACAAAAAAATTTATTAATTATGCCATACCTGTTTGTCCCCCGCCATAGTTACAGTATTTTTTTGCCTGAATATTATCATGACTGAATGTTGGGATAAGTGTAAGTAGAATGTGATGTTTGAGTGTATTTATCTGTGTGTGCCAGTGCGGGTATGTGTCTTGGGGGAGGGGAATCAAATCTTCCCTTACCACTTCAAGTCTAGCACGCTGCCACGTTCATGACCATTATTAGACAGAAAATTGAGACTTGGTTTCCTTCCTTCTTTATGGAATAGCGTACACAACTGCTGAACCGGAAGTCATCCGCGATTGGAGAATAAATTGCTAAGAAGTGTCGTATGGCGTGCATTTTAGAGGTTGAGAAAAGTTGTAGCTGACAGGAAGTACACAAGTCAATACCTGATCAGTATCGGCTGATGGGGTTATGATGATGAAAGACCCGAAACCCCTAATGAACCTCGACTAGAAACACCACTGATGATGTGTACTGAAACAACAAATACATGTATTTTACGAAATTTTTATAGACTACTTTCAGGATATATGTTATTTGGGTTCTCACGCTGACCCATTTTATAGATGCTATATCAGTCAGTCAGTTAAGTGCCATACGATATACACGCTTGGACGATCATGTCTCGAATGAGACATGAGCGACTGGAGAGAAGATTTTCCCGTAGTAGGTTGCCATTACTTTCTGCGATAGTCAATCTAGTACTGCACTTAAATTCATAGAGTCTATGTACCAAAGAGGGAAGTTCATCCAAATAATTACCATGAAACATTTATAGAAAAGGCACAGGAAACCTACGTTCGGCGTTGGGGAAGTTACTAAAGAAATAATAGTACTAAGTACTGTTATTACAAGCACTAATAAAAATACTAATAAAAACAGAGATCAATGTTTACAATAACAACAATATTAACAACTATTCTTAAATATTTTTTAATCATTTCACCCCAAGCAAGATCACAAAACCCCAAAGATGCAGGGGGTTATTGAGTGTGAAAGAATATAAGAAAAGAAATTATTAAACAGAAAGAACAAAAGAAAGAAATTAAAAGACGTAAGATAACGACTGACATTGCATTTAAATTTTTGAACATCAAATTTGACTGGAAATTAAGAAGCCGAAAGAGAGTTTTATAAGCGAAAAGAAATGAGAGAAAAAACTGTTAGATAGAACTTACGTTTATATCTAGCCACTTCAAACATAAACTATGAGACCTTGCTGCTAATCTAGTCAGTAAGTCAGTAAAGTGTCATACGTGATATATGCTTGGACGATTATGTCTCGAAAGAGACATGAGTGACTGGAGAGAAGATTTTCCCGTAGTAGGTTGCCATTACTTTCTGCGGTAGTCAATCTAGTACTGCACTTAAATTCATAGAGTCTATGTACCAAAGAGGGAAGTTCATCCAAATAATTACCCTCAAACATTTATAGAAAAGGCACTAATAAAAACACTAATAAAAATACTAATAAAAACAGAGATCAATGTTTACAATAACAACAATATTAACAACTATTCTTAAATATTTTTAATCATTTTTTTTAATCATATCACCCCGAGCAAGGCGGTAACGCCACTGATGTGCCGGGGGCTACGTAAGAGTAAAAAGATTAGAAGACAGAAAGCCGGAAACCACATCCTAAACAGGGAACAAGGGATGAGCCTCTACACCTGTTCAATAGACGTGGGTGTAGTGTGAACCGGGCGATAGTTTAGTCTATCATGCTATTTAACCCACGACCGCACTGAGAAACGACGGATTAATACCTTTCCTAAGGGTATTTGCGCGTAAGTGAATGCAACGAATTCAACTGGAATTAGAGTTTACACATCGCTTAAAATTCTGATATTTCTAATATGCCTTAGATGTTTGATTGACTAGAGTAAATTGATTGGAACGAGTGAAAATTTTAGGAAAGTTCTATTTCATTTTCTTTAGTTTACGGTTTAACTAAAATACAGTTTTAGAAATATATTGAAAACGTAAAGAAAATTTGGAATGACTTTATTGCCAGGGGAGAAAGAGAAACGGGCGTTTGGTTACGTTCTGTAATTGTCTTTCGAAATATTGCCTTGCTAAAAAATTGACGGTAATTGGTGAAGCAACGTCTCGTAACTTTTTAATATGTGACGAAAATGCGAGCTGAAGAAGGTTAATGAAAGAAAAGAAGGACATTTTGGTATACGCTTGCAAAATGATGAACTGCCGACAACGAATTTATTCTAAAAGAATCGATAACTGTTTGTGTCTGCTTTATGCACATGGTTTATATATACATATATATATTTGATGGTTATTGAGGGATTTTTTTATGTAGATGGGAATGAAATATATATACATTTCTATATTCTTCAAAATATATATTTTCTGTAAAATTTAATTAATTACTATGTATAATGTATAATTTATACTCTAACATAAAAAAGAATATTATTTTAATAAAATAAAATGACCCACACAATACGAAATTGTTGTTCTAAATACAATATAACTAAATATACAACAATTATTTAATCCAAATTCTGACTTATACTCATAGATAGTAGTAAAAAATCTATTGTTCAATAAAAAAATCCAACCATCAGATAAAAATTACTGTCTACACTTTAATAAATCTAAGGTCACACTGTGTATCTTACCCAAACAAAATTAAAAAGTGACATGTCTACATCTATGCCATCCTGCTCTTTTTCTTAACCCGAATGTTTAAATCTCAATGGTTACATAATTCTAAATGTTGATTGGACTGTTTGGACACACCTATTGCTTTTCCTCCAACTACTACTCCCTAATTTTTTAAATAACCAGAAATTCATCTTATATTTTCAAAAACAAATCGTTTCACCATTTATTTTAACATGTCACCTGAAGAGGAACAGTTTTGTTCTGAAACATGAACATTTTTGTGTAGGGATATTATGCTTCTATAAAATATTGTAATAACAAAATTTCAATATATATATATATATATATATATATCGATTCTAGAATTTAAACACGCGACTAGATTGGCAATGATAAACCATTGAAATAATTAAATGTAAACCTCACTTCTACTTTAACAGTTTCTTTCCTCGCATTTCCCACCTGTGGAACTCCCATCCGTTTACTTGCTTCCCTGGTAGCTACAGTCTACAAAAAATTAAATGCAACGTCAATTGCTATCTTCTATCTTCTTGAATCCTGTTCATCTTTTATATTTTCCTCTGTACCCAGTCTCTTCTCCCTGTAACGTCATGTGCACTAGAGGCGAACTAGAGGTAAAATGATTAAAATACACACACACACACACACACACACACACATATATATATATATATATATATATATATATATATATATATATGAAGGGGACGCCAGTCTGTTCCATTCTTAAATGCAATCGTACCCTGGGAAGTGTTTTGACAGATGCATTAGCATGGCCAAAGACGCATTTCAGAAGCTAGCCAGAGTACTGAAATGCAGGAAAATTTCATTAGAAACAATGAAAAGAGTGCTGGATTGTTATGTGATATCTATCCTTCTGTAGTGAAGTGAATGCTGGACGTAAGATGAATGTAAGGGTTGAGGCAGCAGAAATGTGGTTTTACAGAAGGATGCTGAAGATACCAATCGACGGAGCACGTGTGCAATTATGAGGTGTTGGAAAGGATGCAAGCTAGCAAAAGACTGACATTAAATATCAAGAAGAGACAAATGAGGTTCCTGGAAAACGTAATGATGAATGAGGGCCTTGAGAACTTAATACTCACAGGTCGGATAAATGGAAGGAGAACGCAGCGCGAGAAGTACTTGTTGTGTCTGAGCTCATGGTTGACGAAGCAGGGATTAGAAGTGATACCAAGAGAAAAAATATTCAGAGCGACAAGAGACAGAGCCAAGTGGAAGTCCATGAAGGTACACGGCACATGAAGTAGAATAACGCTACCTGCATTGTGTTTTTGCTCGTCTATTTACATAAATATGCTGGCCAGTGATGCATTATGGGTAGGTCTGGTGTATTATTCGAAAGTATTGACTGAGCGGTAAGTATGAAGTACGTTAGCGCCCATCCAATAAGGGTTAGGATAATACAATAGCAATAATGCATTGCAAACCAGCATATATATATATATATATATATATATATATATATATATATATATATATATATATATAATCGAACCAAAAACTCAAGATCGTTAGATAAGAATGTTGATGTTCCTTTTCTTGCTCCGTGAAGTTACAGGAACAATATACACAATTTCAGACTGGTAACAATCAGGTAGACAAGTACAAAATTCATATTCCTTTCAGTAGGCAGTCTTTTGCAAGTAGATATATGTAAACATTCTATTAAGAATCTGGAAAATAATATATATATATATATATATATATATATATATATATATATATATATACAAATGATTTTTATACGAATAATTTTGTGTTTTGTTTGAACTTTTTTATATATTTACGTTGTAATATGTTTCGCCCACCTTAAACAAAGTCTATGCTACATTTTTCCGCGCAAGATATTTGGTGAATCTGACAAAAAACACATTTTGATAACCTGGCACAAAAGATAGAATAGACAAACCTACAAAACCTATCTAATGAAGTATATAGTCACCCGCAGACAGATCTCTTTCGCTATATCACAGCTCATCAGTACGGTTAGAAATCCGATTGCTTTTACCCATGATTGAAACCCGTCAGTCGGCGTTTCTACCTCTGAGCTATGGGCGCTCGGTAGAAGGAGACAGACTTTTAGCGAGTCATATATATCATGTCTACATACGCCAGTAGTTAGAATGTTCTAATTAATTACTGAATGAACGATGCGTAGATGCTAGAGTAGAATATACATGATTCCATGCGCCGGTGGCTTAGGGAGTAGAGACTCCGACTGACACCAAATCGGTCGAGTTTCGATCCCGGCCAGAAGCAAGTGGATATGTCTTGCCACACTGATGAGCTGTGATACAGCGAAACGGGCTTGTATGTGGATGACTAATATATATATATATATATATATATATATATATATCCGCAGACAGATGTATCACAGCTCATCAGTACGGTTAGACATTCGATTGCTTTTTACCCAGGATTGAAACCCGACCGAATTGGCGTCAGTCGGCAATTCTATGGGCGCTCAATAGAAGGGGGCAGACTTTTCGGCGTATATATTATCATTATACACGCCCAATAGCTGAGAGTGTTCTAATTTATTGTTGAATGAACGATGCGTATATGCTAGAGCAGATACTGTTTTTCAAAGTCTACCATAAACGAGCCAAAACTCAAGGCACTTATGATTTAACAAAGTCGAATTAAACCGTAAATTCATTCATTTCCGATTACCAACAACATTCATATCTACCCCAGTTTGCACCCCAGTGTAAACAAACGTAAAAAAAGACAATATTACCAAATCTTACGGAGCAGACATGAATGTTGTGAGAAAATCCGGAACTTGTGTATTTACGGCATTGTGTATTCAACTTTGTTCATCCGTGAAATCTTCTGTGGTCGAGTTATAAGACACGTTAGATCTATTGACAGCGTCTCCGTGGTATGTGAGTGTCATATTTTCGCTTCCTGCCGGAAGATAGATATTTCTCGAATATTCTGGATATATATAAATGTACTGTTTAACTATAGAAAAACTGAGTACACTCAAATATGAGTAGCCATTAAAAATAATGTTCAAGCAAATAAGCTGAAATAAATATGCCAATTAATATTATTTCGTAATATTGACACACACATATATATTATTACTTCAACGTTATTCTTAGTTGACAGCCATATTTGAACAGACACTCTATTTATTATACTATATTTTCGTCTACTGGCCTGAATATTCGAGAAATTTTTAAAGAAAAGGTTCACGCTTAAAATTTAGTATATATCATTTCGCCGAAACAACTTACTTTTTCATAGCGTTAAACATATCGGATTTGGTGCCAAAGAATATGCATTTTCAGGGAATTTTACTGCACTACGTTTTTCAAAAGAAATCTGCAGCTTAAGTACACAGAATTCTTGTTAAGACTTACGGCGACCACGCTCTGTCAGAAAAAAATGCAGAGATTGGTTTAGACGTTTGAAAAATGATTTTGATGTTGAAGATAAAAGACGCTCTATCACAGCAAAACGATTTGAAGACGAAGAATTGGAGACATTACGTAATGAAGACTTGTGTCAGGCGCAAACTGAACTTGTAGATTCATTCCTCTGTCTCTTCTATAAATACTTTCATGGCTTCTGCTCGGATGAGCTTAAGTCACTGATGCCTCCTCAACAGGTGTTTACCCGTGCAACCAGACTGGCAACTGGGTCCCACCCATTCACAGTCAGGTTAGCCAAACGCAGACGACAATTCTACTCCTGCAGCTTCCTCTCTCGCACTTCCCGCCTGTGGAACTCACTCCCGTATTCTTGCTTTCCTGACGGCTATGACCTCCAGAAATTTAAAAGCAAAGTTAATACTCACCTACTAACCACTGGCCTCTAGCTCTCTCCCCTCCCCTGTATAACCTTCCCTTTCTCTCCGCCCATGTATCTGTCATTGCACCTGCTTTCTCAGCTTTCTATTGTTCCTTTCTAACTAGCTTGTACTCCTCACTCTTTTCTAATTAATCTTTTTACATTTATGTAACCCCCTGCACATCAGTGGCGTTTCTGCCTTGCTCGGGGTGAAATGATTAAAAAAAAAACAAAAACAAAAAAAAAATTCTACAACAGGTTCGAAACGTTTGAAAGCACAAGAAATTATTCAAAAGCTGGGACATTGGGTGTCGTGCGAGTTGAAACTGAGAGACGTCGAAGGGCGTATTGTCACGTGTTAACAGCTGCTTCAAAAGTAAAAAAAGAACTTTCATTTTGCATCGTATCGTGACCGCCCATGAAGAGGGGATATACTACGATAACCCTAAGCGTAGAAGTTTGTGGGATAAGCCCAGTCATGCCTCAACATCGCTGGCAAAGCCAAATATCCCTGCTCAGAAACTCTTCACCCATTTTGTGCTATCAGCTGGCTGTAGTTTGCTATGAACTACTCAAACAGAATGAAACCATCACAGGAGATCAGTTGTTGTGTTTCAGCCGAGAAATGAAGAAAAACAGCCGCTATACGCGCAGAAACACGACAAAGGGATCTTGCAACATGACAAGGCTAGACCACGTCGCAAAACGTGTGGAAACTTATTTGGAAACACTTAAACGGAAAGTCCTAACCCACCTGCCATATGCACCAAACATTGCTCCGTCCGATTATCACTTGTTTCAGTCAATGGTACACGGCCTGGCTGAGCGTCAAATTTTTATAAAGATGCCAAAAGATAGGTCGACATAAGGTTAGAGCCAGAAAGATGGAGAAAAGTAGTGGCAAGCGATTGACAATACTCTCCGTGACATGTTTCTTACTAATTTTTGTAAATAAAAATTACTTTTCATAAAAATCAGCGATGTCTTATTCAAGGCTTAATATATATTTGAACACAGTTTATGGTTTCAACTAAATATATTTTAGATGTAATTGCATGCCTTCAACAATAGTTAGAATGTATTGTTGGTCATTTTGCTTTAAAATATATATTGTTAATTTTACTATAAATGGGTACTGTCAGTAATTTTGCTATAAACATGTATTATACTAATATAAAAAGACAGTCTCGCTAGCTTACTACCTCACAATTATGAGACGACTTGGAATAAAACGATATAAATAATTCTCGATTCAACATTGTGATTTACTTGAGTCATTATGAAAACAGAGTTGACAGGTTTCTTATTATCTAAGATTTTTTCGGATTTCTAATCAATAATTTACTATTTTCAAATAAAACTATCGTCGTTTTCAACATATTGTCCCGTATATCATTATCATTCTTTTACACGACATCAAAATGGTTGTTTTAATTTTCTTCTGAGATGCAGAAATCACAAAAACGCAAAAATAGTGGAAGCTACCTATACACTCTATAAAATATTAATACGTGATTTTTTTTTAATCATTTCACCCCAAGCAAAGGCATTCCACAGCCACTATTGCGCAGGAGGGGGGGGGGTTTACATAGAGGAAGGTGAAGAGAAAGTGTAGTTATATATAGGAAATGTCAGGAGGAGGGTGATAGACGGGTAAGGATACCGAGGCTAAGGGTTGTGCAGATGGGAAGAGTGTTTGAGAGAATGGATGCGAGTTAATGTGTTAGGAGCTGTCTATTGACCTTACATTTAAACTCCTGGACATTGTAGCTGGAAGCAATCATGTAGAAAGTAATTCCACAGTCGGGAAGTGCGAGAAAAGAAGCAGTTGGAGTAGAAGTTGCGGTTGCATTTTATCGGTTTCACTGTAAAACGGTGGGATCTAGTTGCTCATCTAGTATCTCCTGCAAATTCGTACCTAGGCTCACCAGTGATCTAAGTTAAACGGAGAAGAAGCTGTGAAAGTATTTTTAGAAGAGGCGCAGGGAAGCCACGTCACGCCGGTGAGAGAGTGACTGCAGGCGGTCTGCTAAGTCGGTATCGATCACATTACAGACCCTCCGTTGTATTTTGTCAAGAAACCCGAGGAGAATAGCAGGGGCACCCGACCAGATGTGGCAGCAGTATTCAATACACGGGCGGATGGTAGATTTATATATGTGCAGGATAGATTCAGACAGAAAAAAACTTCCGGGCCCCGTACAGAGAACCGACTTTCATAGCTGCGAATTTAGCAATAGATTTGATATAGTCATTCCACTTGAGGTCCGCTGAGAGTGTGAGACTAAGGAGGCGTAGTGTTTTACTCTCTGGGAGGCAATCAAAAAGTACCGGGACTGGTGTTATAAAAAGAAAACGTTAAACCATATCTTCTTCTTCTTCTTCTATGTGCCCTGTCCTTACAGGACGCAGGCGATCAAGGCTTTCCATGTCTTACTATCCCCGGTGGTTCTTAGCACGCTTTCTCCTGTTACACCACACAACCCACGTTCTGTCATCAAACCGGTTCAGGCCCTTCAAATATGTTATCCGCTGCTTTCCCCTGTCTCTTTTTCCCTCTATCTGGCTTGTTAGTATCAGGTTCTCCAAGAACTCTTTCCTCATTGCATGTCCCAAAAAATTTAGCTGTGTCTTCACGATGCTCAGTATTACTTTACATTTCGTTTTCATCCTTTCCCTCATCATTACTCACATGCCTGATCTATGATATCTGCAGCATCATTCTGTAGAACCACATTTTCACTGGATCAAGTTTTCCTTCATCTTTAATGATATTGTCCAGCATTCATTGCCATATTGAAAGACTGACATCACATAGCAAATCCAGTACTCTTTCCTTTGTTTCTAGCAAAATTTTCCTGTCTCTTAATACACTACTCAACGCGTCCTTCGCCGTGCCAATTCGCCTTCGGATCTCTGTGTTACATTTTCCGTCTTGGCATTTAATCGCCTTCAAGGTAGTCCCCTTCTGAAAACATACAGTTGAGCCAGACTTGTGGAAGTATTCTTGTAACGTATTTTTTCGAATAGGGAGCAGCTGCTTCGTCTCAACCTCTTTGGGTTCACCGATGTCTTTAAATCTTGTACCTTTCAAGTTGATTTGATTTTTTAAGAAGAAAAAGATGCAATAGGCGGTGTCTAGGGAATATGGTGCTTGCCGGAATGTTGTGTTTCGACAAAAAACTGCTGCACAGACCATGGTAACTGAGAGAAAGTCTGTGCTGTGTTGAAACGACCATACTCTACGCACCTTCATTCGAAGGACTACTATGAACAACGGAAGTGAGTGAAACGTTATAAGTTAGTTTGAGTTTAACTTTGAGTTTTATTTCACGGCATATTAACCTCTGTTGGGTTATTTAATACCAAAAAAGTGGGGGTTTAAAGTATTTTTTTAATGTTCGGTTATAGTGAGAAGCTTGATTTAGTCAGATTTTAATGAATTTTTTGTTTTTATTTTTATTTTTTCTTTAAAAAACAGAAAGTACCTTCTAGTCTTCAAAAATATATTGTTAGTAATATTTTTCCTTCAAAAATGTATATTTTCATATGAAAGTCTATTTTTATATTTTCATAGTATTTTAACCCAAGTTTGGAGTTAACTATTTGCCCATAGCTGGGACCCTAACAAATGCTACAATTCTAGGTCAGAGTGGACCTAGGCACAACAGTAATTGAGAGGTGGTTCCATGTTCCTCACAACCTCACAATCAGAGGCCTTGCTGCCGGATGCAGTTTACTGCTAAGCCCAAGACCTATAAGTTAGTGTGTATTTGTAACACAATTCAACGTTAATCTGCGCCAAGTTATCTTTGATCAGACCTTCGTACATTTGCGTTATTACTTTGTTATTTTTTTAATATTGTTTCCAAAAAATAGTTCCTAACTGTTTAAAGTGAAACATACCACTCTATCCATATTTTTGCCTGTCTACCACTCTATGTATTAGATCTATCTATCTATCTATCTATCTATCTATCTATCTATCTATCTATCTATCTATCTATCTATCTATCTATCTATAAGTCTGTTCATATCTGTCTGTCTACCCCAGTCTGTATTTATCCCAGTTTCTTTTATGACTGTCTATCTCGGTACCTTTATATCTGTCTGTCCACTCATTTTGTCTTTGGTTTACATATCAATGCACGCATGTTTCGATCTCTCTACCTCACTTATTTCAGTTGCGTCTAGTTGTGTCTCTTCCATTATATTCGTGTGTGTCCATCTGTTCATACACGTCACTCTGCCTATGTTTTTATATACCTCTGTTCCTATCTGCCTCGATTTCTCTATAATTGTTGCTCATATTGGTTTGCATTCCCTTCTATATTTGCATCAATGAAAATCTATTTAAGGCTGTATGTAGTTTCTCGCGTCCAATTTTATATGCTTCAATTCGCACAGTTGCATCCATGTATGTAAAGAGGTGTGTATCTATGAAATGGCGTGTGCTTAGTAATTAATGGAGATGCAATAATTTGTCTTTTATATTAGCTGTCTATTGTCGAGTTGAAGCTATTACGTCTGAATTTCTATAGAAGTGCAGATTCCTGGTCATTGTCAATATGAACAAAGGAAGACAGAAGAAAAGAAAATGACAGAAAACCACAAAGAAGAAAGGAAAAAAATAATGTAAGAAAAAAAAACGAAAGTAAGAAAAAAGCAGAAAAGAGACAGAAAGATATGCACATGAATTAGATGACGAATAAAGAAATAAAAAAGAGAAGAGAAAAAGAAGAAAATCATTGTCTCTTCTAGAAGAATCACATGCAAAAAGAGCAAAAGTATAGAATGAAAGGAATTAATAAGACAGATATTACTAAGAAAAAGTGAAAAAAGAGGAAAGATAAGACCAGAAAGAAAAGGATGGGGAAAGAGAGAGAAGTAACATTGAATCAAATTAGAAAATAAAAGAAAGAACCAAAGAAAGAAAGAAAGAAGAATTTTAAGAAGGATGTCGAATAAAGGCAGAAGGAAAGAAAGAATGTTAAAAATGGCGTCGAATAAGGGAAGAAGGAAAGAAAGAATTTTAAAAAGGACATCGAAAAAAGGAAAGGAAGGAAGGAAAGAAAGAATTTTAAAAATCGTTGAAGAAAGAGAAAAATAAAACATGTAATAGAAAGTTATATTTGATAAGAGCGAAAAGGAAAAGGGTAGGGAAAAATGAGAAGTAACGTTGATTCGAATTAGAAAAAAAAGAAAGAAAGAAAGAAAGAAAGAAGTAAATGAAGACAAAAAGAAAGCAAAAACGAATACAAAATAAGGTGAATATAAGAAATAATAAATCAAAGAAAAGAGAAAGAAAAAGATATAAAGAAATAAAAAGATGTTAATAATAAGAAAAGAAAGAAAGAAACAATAAAAATATAATAAAAAGGGGTTTTATAAAAATGGAATAAGAAAGAAAGAAAGAAAGAAAGAAAGAAAGAAAAAAGAAATAATGAAAGAAAGAAAGAAAGAAAATGATATAAGGAAATAAAATGAAAAGTGGTTAAAAATGGAGAAAAAAGAAAACGTAAGAACAGAAACAAAACTAAAATAAAAATATGTTCAATAAAAACGGAATAAGAAATAAAGAATAAAGAAATAAAATAAAAACAGGTTAATAAAATAGTGAAAGAAAGAAGGGAAAAACAAAATAAGTTTAATAAAAGAAAGAAAGGATTAGGAAATAATATAAAAATGGTTAATAAAAACGCAATAAAAAAGAAAGAATAAAGAATAGAATGAAAATTGATAAAAAAACAAAGTAGTTTTAAATGAAGGAGAATAAATGAACGAAAGATAAAAAAAGAAAGAAAATAGCTTGATAAAAACGGAGAAAGAAAGAAAAAAGAAAATAAGGTTGATAAAAAAGAAAGAAAGGGTAAGAAACTCAAAAACCAGGTTAATAAAGATGAAAAAATAATGAACAGGGTTAATGAAAGAAAGAAAGAAAGAAAGAAAGAAAGAAAGAAGGCTATAAGGTATTAAAAAAGATGTTAATAAAAATGGAAAAATGGAGAAAGAAAGAAAATTTAATAAAGAGAAGAGAGGTTAATTAAATTGTACAGAATTAGAAACAAATAAAGTTTAATGACAGAGAGAATGGTAAATGCGGATAGACTATACGAAAGAAAGAATGACTTAAGTAAAAAATTATTAAAACGGTAATAAAATAACAAACAAACGGGTAAGAATGAAGCAAACAGATGAAAATGGCTATTGAGGATGAAAACACCTTTGAAAAGAGAAAATGCAGGCAATATATGAAAAGAAATTTAAAAAAAATAACCAAATGCACAAACACATCGAAGCAAACAATTATGTCTGTAATATATTCAATGCCAATTTTTTTACATAATTTACGTACGAATTGCAACAAAAAACAAAGACGGGAGAAAAAATGGTATCTCTTCTTTTGTTGGCCGATGCAAACGTAAAGAAAAGAAAACACATCAAAATATAAAAAAAGAAAACCAAACGACAACAGAAAACCAAATTCAAAATGTCGGCTACAACGTTTTGTAAAATATCGCATCAAACTAATTATTAACTATTGCTTAATAACCATGATACAAGTCCAATAGAGAAGCATTGATTCTCGCAAAATCTCACGTCAGTATTACCACAGTAATTAGAAACACAAGCTCAGATTCCACTTAAATATGTCGAATGCTGGAAAAATTACCTCCGGTTATTTTACACTGTTTGCTTGCCGTTCTTTGGAAAATTATTGTGATTAGTGTATATTAGACATCATTTTGATTTTTGTTTGTTTTTTGTTTCAGTGTTTATTTTATATTTTTCACATGCATTTCCTTGACAATACTAAGAGAATAAGAATGCGTTTATTATATTGTTTGAATTGATTGGAAAATTACTCCACCATCGAGAGCATGGCAATAAAAACATTCTTGTGCGCGTGTTCAATGTAGATTTTGTCATATATTTTGGAAGCAATACTTCTACTAATGTTTCAGATTGTTCTTATCTATCTTCAAGAACGTTATGTAATTTACCTAATGATGCATTTTTATTGTTTTGTACTATATTTATAGATTTGCATGTTTGAGTGAATTTCTACATTATGTATGGCTGTTTATTACTGTTTTACGAAATTATGTCCACAGAGATTAGATATTTTACACGTATTTAAAAATAGGGGACTATAATCCTGTTTAAAATACCTCTTTGTAAAACATTTTGCATCTACACACACACACACACACACACACACACACACACACACACACATATATATATATATATATATATATATATATACAAAAAAGCGCTCAATATGCAAGTAGATCAAAAAAAGTAAATAGCTAACCTAGAGAGCCAACGAACCTACCAAGGTTTCACCAGATTAGATCTTCAGGGAAAGTTGACTCCAATCTTCAGGAACAACTTTCCCTGAAGATCCAATTTGGTGAAACCTTGGTAGGTTCGTTGGCTCTCTAGGTTAGCTATTTACTTTGTTTGATCTACTTGCGTATTGAGCACTTTTTGTTTTAGGTTACTCGTCTCAGGTTTTTTTTCTTTGGGCTACATACTTTGACTGATGTTCAAGTGCTTATCTCGTTCTTTTAATATTACTATTTTTTCCTTCTGCGTATGTATTCGGATACTAATATTTGAGTAGACGCCTAGTTTATCATAAAAACTGTTTTCTATATATATATATATATATATATGCGGGTTTCATAAAAAAGATGACAGACAAGATTTTTATGTAATTCTTCATGTGATCTGATGATTTTTTTCTTTTGAGGACATAAGTTACATAAAAATTGTCCAAATGTTTTGTTTATCTGAGCACTTTCAGCTATACTTTTACCCATTTTCGAGGATGAATGTTATTTTGCGTGTAACAAAATGTAAGTGATCTTATGTATAATGTAAAGTAGTGGGATGTGTTATTTTTATATAATTTGTCCTCAAAAGAAAGATATCATACGAAAATGAAAAATTACATTAAAAAAATTGAACCCTCACGCCTTGTTTGTCATTTCAATAAAACCTGCATAAAAGAGATATTGCTGCCCATATATATATATATATATATATATATATATATAAGTGTATAAATAGTTCCATGGCTTCTGCTCGAACGAGCTTGAGTCATTGGTGCCTCCGCAACAGGTGTTTTCTCGTGCAACCAGACTGGCAACTGGGTCTTACCCATTCACAATTAGATCAACCAAATGCAGACGACAATTCTTCTTCTCCTGCAGATTCTTTTTCCGCACTTCCCGCCTGTGGAACTCGCTTCTTTATTCTTGCTTTCCTGACGGTTACAACCACCAGGAATTTAAATGCAATGTCAATACTCATCTCTTAACTACTTGATCCTACTTCCTTCTTTCCACACTGTCCTGTAGATCCTTTCCTTTGCAACTGTCATCACACCTGTATTCCCAATCCTTTTCTTGCTCCTTTCTAACTGATTCGTCCTTCTCTTCACTCTCCTCTACTCCTTTTACTCTTATGTAGCTCCCTGCACATCAATGGCGTTACCGCCTTGCTCGGGGTGATATGATTATATATATATATATATATATATATATATATATATATATATATATCAGGAAGTGCTGCCCAGGTAGGTAAAGTAGGAAGTCAGTCAGTTGAGTGGCATACATGAAATACGCTTGGGCGATCATGTCTTGAAAGAAACATAACTGACTAGGCAGAAGATTATCCCACAGCAGGTTGCCATTGCTTTCTGCGGTAGAGTGGTTGCCTGCCAAGGCTACAGAACCCAATCTCTCCTGTTATTTAACCCATAACTCGAAGGAAGAGACGGATTAATACCTTTCCCAAGGATATTTGAGCGTAAGTGAATATAACGAGTTCAACTGGAATTCGAACTCGGCTCCCAGATTTCTCGTTCCGAGCCGTTATCCACTGCACCACAACGCCACCCTAAATAAAATAGATCAGCAACTACTTTTTTTCTGTATCACAATATGCACCTAATCCAATAAAATTATGAAGGCTATTCTGATTATTATGCATAATTTTTTTTTTTCGTAGATTTACTATATAAAATTTACAAGCTGCCTACCCTGAGTAATTACTGACAACATGTCCCCTGGTATTACAGAGTGTTTGAAAAGTGACTCCCCATTTTAGAATAATTATAATTTATTTATTAACAATATTTTTAAAAAATACATATATGAAGGAAGCAATTTAGCACGAAGTGTTAATTCAAATTCCATATGTGATCCAGATTTTTCTTGTAATAGCACTTCAAGTTCTTCCAAAGTTTTGATTTTTTTTGTTCTTTTAACTAGCCCCAATGAAACAAGTTACGGGATTTTATGTTAGGACTCCTGATTAGCCAGTCATACACGAAATAGGTAGTAACTTTTAATCCAGCTATATATATATATATATATATATATATAGCTGGATTAAAAGTTACTATATATATATATATATATATATATATATATATATCCATCCGAAAAGAAACGACTTGAAGGTAAATTCCGAACAGATACTATTAATATTAATGCTTAAATATTAAATATTGAATCTGATCTAGCCAAAGAGCTCAATTTAATTAAATTTATTTATTTACAGAGTCAATATTCATTACATATTTAAAAAATTCAATTTTTTAAAAAACGTTTGGGCATTTCAACGAGTGGATTTAATACTCGTCTCATCAGCGATAACAAACCATTATGTTAAAATCGACCTATGTATATATATATATATATATGTGTGTGTGTGTGTGTGTGTGTGTGTGTGTGTGTGTGTGTCTTTGTAACAAACGGAAGTAAGGGTAACGAAAATGAAAAAATAAAAGGAAGGAAAGAAAAAAGAACTTCGGTTTTTTACCCTCACACACACACACACACACACACACACACACACACACACACACACACACACAAATAATTGTATTTTACCATAATGGTCTGTTATAGCTTTAGAGACAAGTGTGAAATTCACTTGTTAAAATACCCATACGTTTTTGAAACTCTGAATTTATATATATATATATATATATATATATATATATATATTCACTTTGTACGTTATTTTGTGTCGATACTAATATTTGAGTAGACGCCTAGTTTATCATAAAAACTGTTTTCTATATTGTATACCGCTCTGAATAGATCTTATTAAAGTAGAATGCACCTTAATTTTCATCAAATATTCAGGCCGGTAGTGGGTATAAAAATACTATTTATACTAAACTAGGCATCTATTCAAATATAGATATCCGCCAGAAATAACGGCTATAGTGATTATATATATATATAATACTGATTATCTTAAACGAGGCGTCAATTCGACTATGGGAAGCTACTAAAAATGACGTTTAAAATTTTGAAAATATGTGAGTTTAATAAATAAAATATCTATTACATTTTTAGGAATACTTTTCCATATATATACATGCAGGTTTCATTAAAAATGACGGACAAGGTATTATGGTTAGGTTTTTTTATATAATTTTCGTATGATCTGATGGTTCATGTTTTTCTTTTCAGAACAAAGATTATATAAAAATTGCCCAAATGTTTTTACGAGCGTTTTCGGTTATACTTTTGGCTATTATCGAGGATGAATTTTATTTTACGTGTGACTGAATTTTGCGTAGTATTTAACAAACTAAATGATCTAACGAGGTTTTCTCCTGCCTCGAGTGACGCTACTTCGAATCCTGAAGAAGAGCCCATATATTTCTTGAATATCCAGGCCGGTAGGCGAAAACAAATAATTACATAGTTTAAAAATAAACGGAGAGTCTACTCAAATATGAGTATCCATTAAACATAACGTTAAAACCGGTAAAAATAGGTGTTTACTCGTGCAACCAGACTGGCAACTGGGTCCCACCCATTCACAGTCAGGTTAGCCAAATGCAGACGACAGTTCTACTCCTGCAGCTTCTTCTCTCGCACTTCCCGCATTTTGTTTATCAGATTGTTAATTTACAAGGATGTTTTTATATTTACAGCATTCTAAAAACTAATACATTAAAACTTTAATAAGATTTCTCGAATATTCAGGCCGCTAGGCGAAAATAAATATATTGTTCACTAAATTAACGAAGCTTTTACTTAAATATGGGTATCCGCTAAAAATTTAGAAGTGATAAAAATATGTTAGATTTATAAATATAAAAATATTACATTGGAAAATGACATTGTTTACGTGTGCATACGAAACAGGAGATATCGAAATTCCGAAGAATTTAAAGAAAAAAGGATTTTGCGTAAAGGCCCCGTTCAAAGCTCACTTAATTAACAACGCAAAAACATAGGTGATAATGGCCTCCCACAATTCCCTATCCCTTGTAGCTCTTATTCTTGTTACTCCTCCCAAACCCTGCTCCACATTCCATTTGCTCAAGTCCAATGCACTGTTTTCCCCTGTCTCTTTCTTTCCCTCGAACTGTTCCTGGAGTATCAGATTCTCCAAGCCCACCTTTCTCATTACAAGTGTGATTCACATACCCATATATATTCGGGTAGTGTAATGAAAAATAGTTCGTAAAAAAATAATTCCGACAACCGAGTTAGAATCATGTCTCGTTACTTTAGCAGAAATAATTATCCCCAACCTACGGCTTAAATAGCATATACTAGTTGCATTAATATCTGCTGACTGGGTACAGCGATTCAGGTTTATATATCCGATGTACACTTTATTTTTGGTTGGATTTTCGATCGGATCAACTAAGAATACTTTTAAGCAGCGCTGGTACTTGCACCTAACCTCATTTAAAAACAGCATATACCGAAACCAAACATCCCTTTCCACA
Source organism: Ascarosepion bandense (assembly GCA_037127315.1). Lineage (NCBI taxonomy): Eukaryota > Metazoa > Mollusca > Cephalopoda > Sepiida > Sepiidae > Ascarosepion > Ascarosepion bandense. The sequence goes on along the minus strand of JBBBDQ010001657.1, from coordinate 2,742,882 downwards.
TACTTTTAGAAGTTAAAGGATTCAAAACAGAAACCCAAAGTAAAATGGAAAATCCTAGAAAAAACTAGAACTTGCAACTCACTTAATGACATCTGCCCTTTATGTCTAAGTGAAAAACTACACATTCTCCAACGATTTACTAAACCGTAGAAACGAATTAGCAGTAATATGCAAGCAAATATATTTAAAAAACAAAAAAACAAAAAAAAACAAAAACAAGAAAAAGCACACACCCCAATACAAAATAACATACATTAAATTAAGGACAAACAAACCCCAAAACAAAACAACACCTACCAACCCCTAAACCAAAGGCGCCAGCAGCACAACCCCTTTCAAGATTAATAGATTAACCTATCATGAACTCAGCCATAAACAAACACTTGACCCTAAGACCAGTAAAAAGGTCAACGGAACTCAAAAAACAGACCAACCCCTCTAACACCCAAAAATAACAAATCCAACACAAATAAACAGTCTTTTTAACTGGATAATTCTCATTTCTAAAAAAAAATCACCTGAGGATGAAGCCAAAACATAATGGGCTGGCTTTGAAACATGAGAAATTTTTTTGTGTAGTGATACTATGAATTAGTATGAAATTTAAAAACATTGTAACAACCATTACAGTATAACGCTCTACATTTGTATCAAGCACTCTTTATAAAAGTAAGTGCATGAACAAAAAGGTAAATAAACCTACGAGTTCAACAACTTAGTTACAATATATATATATATATATATACATACACATATACATTAGTATATTATATATTAAAAAAATGTTATATATATTAGTCATTTACATACAAACCTATCTCGCTGCATCACAGCTTATCAGTGTGCCTAGACACATCCACTTGCTTCTGGTCAGGATCGAAACTTGACCGATTTGCTGTCAAGTCGGAGTCACTATCCACTAAGCCATCTGACTCGGAGATTTTAAGCTGTTAGATAGATAGATAGATAGATAGATAGATAGATAGATAGATAGATAGATAGATAGATAGATAGATAGATAGATAGAAAAGTGTGCGTGAGTGAATACGTACTTTGAAAATAGTATTATGATTATTGTTCGGGTATATCACTGAACGAAATTATGGATATTGGCATTAATTTGTGCGTCTATAAATTACTCGTCCGTCTGTCAGTTAAAAAAAATGGTGATTTATTCTGCGTACTTCACCTAATGACACTAAAGACACTAATCACTGTTATTTAAATTTATGTGAATAAATATATCAGTATAACTGTATACATATATAAAAAACTTCATATATTTATATATATACGCATAAATCAATACGATATATACTCTATATCCTCTCTCTCTCTCTCTCTCTCTCTTCCTCTCTCTCTCTATCTATCTATTAGTATATATATATATTCTTCTATGTGCTTTGTCCTTTGAGGACGTAGGTGATCATGGCCTTCCACGTCTCTTTGTCCCTGATGGCTCTTAGCACGCTTTCTTCCTGTTACACCACGCAACACCCATTCTGCCATCCACCTGCTCAGGGGCCAGTCAAGTAAGTTACACACTATTTTCCCCTGTCTCTCCTTCCCGTTATTTGTGTCGCATTTTCCGTCTTCTGCTAGAACACTTCCCAGGTGTTTAAAATTTTTACCTACTTGATTGTAGTATCCCCAAACTGTATTTGGCATTTTAGGCTGCTGATGACCATGCATTCGGTTTATTTGTAGTCCTTTCTTGTCTCTCTCTTCAGCTACCTTCTGTAGGAGGTTTTGTAGTTTCCTTTCTCTTTCTGCTATCAGCACTGTATCATCTGCGTACCTTATGTTGTTCAAATTTATCCGATGGCAAATCCTGACATACCATGTGGAGTCCTCAGAATACTTTCACGGTACAAGTTAAATAGATCCGGTGAAAAGACACACCCTTGTCTTACGCCCCTTTCTATCTTTGCATATCTGCTGAATTCGTTACCTGTTCGTATTCAGGCGGTTTGCTGCCAGTAGAGATTCTTGATTACTCTTATGTATTTCCCAATTATGTCGAGGCTGCTAATCATCTCTATCAGTGGCGTAATTTGTCGAACGCCTTCGCATAATCGATAAAACATAATTACTCGTCCTTCTTCATTGGTATTGCCCTTTCGGAGAGCATCCTAATCATAAATATGGCGTTTCTTGTTCCAGTGTCTTTGATGAACCAGCTTGTCCTATCTCTGGCCTGATTCTGCTTCTCGATCTTCTCATCAGGATTCGGACGATCAGTTTTAAATGTGGCACATGAAACTGATTTTTCGGTGGAGTTCGCACTCGTTTGCATCTGGCTTCTTAGGCAATGCTATAAAAATCGACTTGCTCAGGTAGTCTGGTATTACATCACTATTATAAATTTCATTTATTATTTCTGTAATTTTCTCTATGTCGAATTTTTCTAGGGCTATCAGCAGCTCTATTACAATGCCGTCTGAGCTAGCTACTTTGTCCACTGCAGCTTCCACTTCGGACATTAACTGAATTCCTTGCATTCATTTACGCACAAATACCCTTGGGAAAGTAATTAAATCGTCTCTACCCTAAAGTTATGGGTTAAATAACAGAACAAATAGGGTTTCTATAGCCTTTGCTGGCAAACAGTTTACCGCAGAATGTAATAGCAACCTACTGCGGGATAATCTTCTGCCCAGTCAGCCATGTCACATTCGAGACATGATCGCCCAAGTGCGTATCACGTATGGCACTTAACTGACTGACTATGAAATAGAAAAAATTCCCTAGAAACAAGGAAAAGAGTATTAAATTGCTACGTGATATCTGTCCACTTGTATATCAGTGAATGTCGGACGATAGCATCAAAGATGGTGCAATAGAAAAGCAAAACACTACTGATATCACATTTTAACAGATATGCTGGGCGTGATACATAAATTATCGTCTGCATAAATTGTTGCCTAAAGGAAGCAAAAATTAAAATAACACTGACCACGTTTTAATATATACAGGTTGCGATGGAAAATTTTCGTCTAAATAAATCCAAAATGAAAATATCACTGATGTCGTATTTTAAGTTGTGCGATGTATAAATTGTCGTCCAAATTGCTCAAATAGGAAAAATCACTTGACATCGGATTTTAACAAGCATAGTGTTCAATGGATAAATTGTCGCCTAAAGGAAGCAAAAATTAAAATTACACTTACATAGCATTTTAACATAAAATAGTTCCATGGACAAATTGACGACGAAACGTCTCAAAATTGAAAATAACACTTTTTTTTAATAGACACACATTAGAAACAAAAAAAAGAGTACTGGATTGTTATGTATCTCATCGAAGATTCAGGAAAAACTTGAAGCAAATGAAATGTGGTTCTACAGAGTGATGCTGCGGATATCGTGGATCGAACATGTACGCAATTATGAGGTTTTGGAAAGAATGGAAACGAAAAGGAAACTAATATCGAGCATCAGGAAGGGATAACTAAAGTTCCTGGGATATGCAATGAGGAAGGAGGGCTTGGAGAACCTGATACTAACTGACCAGATAGAGGGGAAAATAGACAGGGGAAAGCAGCGGATAATATATTTGAAGGGCCTGAGCAGGTGGGTAACAGAACGAGGGTTGCGTGAGGTAACAGGAGAAAGCGTGCTAAAAGCCACCAGGAATAGGAAGACGTGGAAGGCCATGATCGCCTACGTTCTGAAAGGACCAGGCACATGGAAGAAGAAGAATAAGAATACACACAATTGTTTACTAAATGACGCAAAAAACACCACTGATATCACACTTTAACAGATATACAAGGTGTGATGCATAAATTGTCGTCTAAATTACGTAGAATTGAAAATAACACTGACCACATTTTAAAATATACAGGTTGCGATTGATAAATTTCGAAAATGATAACACTGACATAACATTTTATTATATACGTGTGGCTCTGGACAAACTGTCGTCTAAATAGCGCAAAAATAAAAATAACAAATTTAACAGACATATTTACCAGAATTACTCTAAAATATCTTGAAATACTAAATATAACATCGCTATTCGCATTAAACACGACCACTAAACTTCAGAACCTTTTGTATCACTTCTGCAGGGAGGCGAGATAGATTTTTATCTTTCCAAAGGATATTGGTGCATAATTGAATGAAATGAATTCGACTGGAATTCGAACACGTCTCTCCGATTTCTCATTTTCGCTAGATCTAAAGACCAGCATCTACGAAATTTGAGGGAGAAAATAATTTTACTGCTGAAAATATAAATCCCCAACTGCTATCTTCTAAGTCTTGTTAGTGGTCTCCTTCTATGAAGGAACAACTCTCGAGTCGTCAAGTTAAAACAAAGTAGCTCTACATTGATAAGTAAAAAGTGCTGTTGAGAAAGACGGCGTGTACTCTCTCAATCAGGTTTGTGCTTGTGATGCGTAATTCAATGTAGAAATGTGGCTGTTTTCATATCTCTAGCTAATGTTTTTCATATTCTGCACGTTTTTTCTCCGTATGTGTCACTGGTCAATGCATTTGTTTTTCTTTGCTACGCCTCTAGGTTTTTCCCGCCTCTTATTTTCTGTCACACTTAAAGACAATCTTTCTCATATCTTTTCTGTTTTCCGTTTTTGTTATCTTTGTTCATCATCTTTGCAATTTACAAAGTTTTGTTCTCCTTGTTTAATAATTCATTTATTTTTTGAGAAATATATATTCTTCCTTGGCAATATATATATATTTCCGAGTTGAGGTATTGTACCTACTTACATTATTTACATTGTTCTGACTGCTGTCCTCATCTTCGTTGCCATAATCACGACATTTCGGCCTTTGCACGCTCCAGAATTTTTCAGATGATTGGGATTGCGAACTGAACCTTTTATTTCATCCACCGTTAGATTGTTCTTACTCCAATGCCTCATAATCCATAACTGATATTAAGATATACAGAATATATATATATATATATATATAAAGTACCTACACTCACTTTTCGATACCTAAATTCAAACTGAAATTTAAAACAAAATAAGTAATCTTCAAGTTTTAAAATTAGTTTTAATTGAAAGCCAAGAGATTAAATTTAGTAATTCCAGTAAGCAAAATACACTGGCGTATTTTAAACCGAAATTATATTGGTTAGAATCTAAAAATTGTCTGTTTACAAAAGTTTAATTTTTCCGCCATTCTTGATCGATCAACACATTTAGTAAACAGTAGGAAAATTTCTGTTTTAAAAATCTTGCAAAAATAAAACATCTGAGTTAAAAATAAAACATCTTTCATCTGAATTCAAATAATGAGTACTTGCTCACTGCCTGAAATGACGATAAAAGCTTTTCTTAACTATAGTATTCCTCTTATAACAGTGTTACCGGAGGTGACGAATGATTTAATGGAAGCTGGATGCTGTCAAAAGCGCTAAGTATGGCGACAAACACACTTCAGTCAGAATGAAAGTGCGGTTTTCTGTGGTTTTCCATGTTAGGGAAATAATCCGAAACACTTGTTAACTTCTAAAATCAATATGACCTCTATGGAAACTTGTTATGACCCCTACGGAACATCGTACTTAATAAAAATGAACATATTTACACACAATTTTTTTTTTCAATTATTTTAAAAATATGGGTGGTGAACGATTTTTCTTAAACTTTTCAATTTTTGATAGGTAATATAATCATCAATTCTTAACTAAAAAGTCAAACCGCAACAGTTTTTAAAGATTTTGAAAATATTTTTAAAACTTTATAAATTATTATCATAACAAAAAAAAAATAAAATGAAAACAATTCTTTTAAAATTTCATTAGTTATTAAATGTTTTTCTTCAGACTATAATGTCATTAATTTTTATTATTTATTCAAGCAATTAAAAGCTTATCATATTAAATTATATCAGAGTTTTGTTGCAGTTTTTTATTTACTTTTCGGAGCAGGTTTTCAGATACTGTTCGAAAAGTTAAAATAAAAAATAGATGATTGATATTTCCCAATGAGTCATGCGTTAACTCACAAAATTATAGATCGCAGCACTTTGAAATTTATTAAAACTTCATATATTTACGCTGAGAGGGTAACAGGTAAAAAAAAATATATTTTACCAAGATTTTTAAAAAATAGTAATTTCAAAAATAATTTAATTCATTTGTGAATGAGTACTGGAATTTTCATTAAAATCTTACAATTATATGATTTTGCGAGAATTTTCAAATTAATGTGTTTGTCACCGGAAAAAAGTGGGTGATGTAATCATTACGGTAAATAGTCGTAAAGTTTTGGTTACCTGCTAACTCAAATCAAAACAAAATTTTCTGCCAAAATTTCGAACATGTTAAAAAGGATTAAAAAATATTTTAAAAATTACTTTAATCTTTCCTCTTAATAATATTATAAACATTTTGATGGGAAAAGTTCGTTTTTATTAAGTCTTGTACTTTTTTATACATACTATGCTGTTTTTTAGCGATTTAGTTAAGGTATCTAATATATATATATATATATATATATATATAAATATATTCTGTATGTCTCAGTACTAGTTAAGGATTAAGCAGGGGCATGACACTTGGAACCAGAACAATCTGATTACTGACGTGTGTTTACATTGTGTATATAACACGCTAAAAATCTGCCTCCCTCCACCGTGCACCCATAGCTTAGAGGTATAATCTTCGACTGTCAATTTGGTCGGGTTTTAATCCTAGCTAGTAGCAATTAGATATCTAACCGTACTGATGAACTGTGATACAACGAAACAGAACTGACCGCTATTTACACACCGTACATTCAATAATTAATTTTAACATTCTCGGCTACTGGCGTGTGTTTACATTGTGTATATAACACGCTAAAAGTCTGCCTCCCTCCACCGAGCGAAAACTTAAAGTTGAAAATGAAAAGTGAAAAATTTAATCAATAAGATTGAATGAGAAAAAGAAAATTTTTTAGGGCAGAGGATGTATAGTTTGTGCATATGTATCAAAGATTTGTGCATATGTACTTGTCTTTAGCTTAAGGGGAAATTAATAAAATTAATATCCACGAAGAAAATGTATATATATTGTCTATATCGCAAAATCTGTATTAATACGTGCCAACTATTTGAGAGGGCAGTGCTGTTGCTCTCTTTAATATTTCTTTAAGTCATTTGGTGATGGCAGGAACGGAATTTCAGTGATTCCCAATGGAAGCAAAATATGATTTAAGATTGCCATCAGAATGGATGCAAGCTCTGTAACTTCTACTTTCAGAAGGCAGGTCTTGTTTTTCGGCAGTTCTATTTATTTTTAGTAGAGTTAATTTAATTTGTAGGTTGGATATTTGTTTGTATAATATCATATTTATCGATGTTTTTTTTTTGGTGGGGGGGGGGGGGTTGAACGCACATATAGTAAGTCATTTAGGTGCCATACGTGTAGGGTGCCATTACTTTCTGCGGTAGACAGGTTGCCAGCAAATGCTATAGAACCCAATCTGTCCTATTATTTAAGCAATAATTAGATGAAAGGTGCGTAATTGAATGTAAGGAATTTAACTGGAATTCGAACTCGGCTTCCCGAGTTGTCGTTCCGAACCTTATATCCACTGCACCACAACGCACATTCTCATGCACGTATCAGTCAGTCAGTTAAGTGCCATGCGCGATACACGCTTGGGCGATCATGTCTCGAAAGAGACATGACTGACTGGGCAGAAGATTATCCCGCAGTAGGTTGCCATTGCTTTCTGCGGTAGACTGGTTGCCGACCAATGCTATAGAACCCAATCTGTCCTGCTATTTAACCCATAACTGGTGGGAAGAGACGGATTAATACCTTTCCCAAGGGTATTTGCGCATAAATGGAATTCGAACTCGGTTCCCCGATTTCTCGTTCCTAGCCGATATCCACTGCACCACAACGCACATCCATGCACCTATAGCTTAACTTAAAATTGTTTTTAGTTAAAAATCGTTTTTTAGTGTAGAAGAATGGATGAAATGTTTACGAATTATATTTAGGAAAGTTCTTCCGATATTTGTTTGAACATTTCGAATAAATATGTTGTTAGGTTTACGTTGTTTTGGCTTACATTTAGCTTCTTTGTTTTTTGGGCTGTTTCTTTTTTTTTTTTTTAAATTATTCTAAACTTTATTGTGGTTACTTTCCCCTAAGGTCTTTATATATTTCATTTTGTTATTGTCAAATATTTCCTTCTTACTTGACTTGGAAAATAAATCTAAATCGGATTGATTCATGTAAGTTGACTAAAATTCTATGGTAATAATAAGATTCGTTGTTGACGTATTTATGTTTGTATGAATGTTTGGGATGGGGTTTGTACCTGTTGTGGAGTAGTTTTCGCACTGAAGGTTATAATCGAAAGTGCGACACAGAAATCCGAAGGCGAATTGGAATGGCGAAGAGGGCATTCCAGAAGTTGAGTAAAGTATTAAGAAACAGGACAATTTCGCTCGAAACATGGAAGAGAGTACTGGATTGCTAAGTGTTGTTAGTTGTTCAATATGACAGTGAATGCTTGGCAATATCATCAAAGATGAAAAAAAAACGAGAAGCAACTGAAATGTGGTTCTACAGAAGGATGCTGCGAATATCATGGATCAAGCATGCGAGCAATGATGAGGCCCTAGAAATTATGGAAACAAGAAGGAAACTAATACTGAGCATCAGGAAGAGACAGCTGAAGTACCTGGGACATGCAATGAGGAAGGAGGGCTTAGAGAACCTGGTACTAACAGGCCAGATACAGGGAAGGAGAGACAGGGGAAAGCAACGGATAACATATTTGAAAGACCTAATCAGGCGGATGATGGAACGAGGAATGCATGTTGACCAGGAGGTGTGCTAAGAGCCACCAGGGATAGGGAGACGTAGAAAGCCATGATCGCCTACGTCCTGAAAGGACAGGGCACATAGAAGAAGAAGAAGTAGTTCTACTGAACTCTAATAGAACTCTAAAGAACTCCCATGAACTTACCAAGAACTTCTTAAGAACTTCTCCAAGAACTTCTCCGGTAACTTCCTGTTAACTCTTATTAATATAGGAGAGAGAGTCCATTATCTTTTTTTTTTTTTAATCATCTCACCCCAAGAAAGGCATTCCACTGCCACTATTGCGCATGGGGTTACATAGGAGAAGGTAAAGAGAAGGAGTGGTTAGACATAGAGAATGTTAGGAGGAAGGTGACATATGAGTAAGGACAGCGAGGATGAGGGTTGGGCAGATGGGAAGAGTGTTTGATAGAATGGAAGCAGGTTAGTGTGTTAGGAGGTGTCTATTGACCTTACTCCTGGAGATTGTAGCCGTCGGGGAAACAATCGTGTGGAAGAGAATTCCACAGTCGGGAAGTGCGAGGAAAGAAACTGTTGGCGTAGAAGTTACGGCTGCATTTTATCGGTTTCACTGTAAAAGGGTGGGATCTAGTTGCTAATCTAGTATCGCGTTCAAATTCGTATTTAGGGGGCACCAGTGATCTAAGTTCATCAGAGCAGAAGCCGTGAAAGTATTTATAGAAGAGACACAGGGAAGCCACGTTGCGCCGGTGGGAGAGAGACTGCAGGCGGTCTGCCAAGTCGGTATCTATCACATTGCAGACTCTCCTCTGAACCTTGTCGAGAAGCCCGAGAAGAACAGCAGGGGCACCCGACCAGATATGGCAGCAGTATTCAATGCACGGGCGGATGGTAGATTTATAAATGTGCATGATAGATAGGTGTGTTTCCCTATAACAGTAACATTATTCCTGTCCAAGATTACATCGAGCAAGCTGATCAATTTGACGGTATTGATAGTGGTGGTTGTGATAATATTTAGTTCGGGATCTTTCAAAAACTTTTATCATGTCCTTTCTTTGTCGATCTGTTTGCAGTGGACCTAATTTACGGAGGTGGACTATTCCATCGTTTTTTTTTTTAATGTCAAATATGAACCTTAGTATCCATAGTAATAATATTCCAATTAATTCACAAGAATTAAAACAAAATTCGCAAAGGAAAAAGTTTATATTGACTATATATGACACGATGGGTTTGTTAAGAATTTTGCAATGTCTTTATCACAAGATATGATGAAAATTTACAGTACGATTCATATCTGGAGATATTAAATAGAATATAAATTTTACAATGAAAAAGGTTGATATTTTTCGTACCTTGCATTATAAGAATAAAATAATGCGGACAAAAAGAACAAAATATAAGAAGAAAACGAGTTTTCCTGAACATGGGAAGGTATATAATATCAATCAAAAGAGCCCATTAGTAATCGAGTTGACCGCCGCCATATTCAATACTTTTACGTTGAAGAAATTGAGATTTCCCTGATGCAGTAACAACTTCGCTGAGCTGGTCATGTTACAATGACGAGTGACGACAGAATATCGAAAGTCCACCTTTATAGCTGGCTTGACAGTTAACAATAGAGTGTTTGACGGTTGACATGAAAAATTATATAAAAAACCTAATCAAAGAATATTGTTAGCCATTTTAAACGAAACTTGTATAAAGGAGGGACTGCTGTCCAAGTAAATAATTATATATGTAGCCATCCACAGAAAGTACTGTTTTGCTGTATTACAGATCATCAGTACATTTAGACATCCGATTGCTTCTAGCCAGGATTGAAACACGACCGGATTGATATCAGCCAGCAATTCTACCTATGAGCTATGGGCTCTCGGTGGTGGAATGCGGATTTTAGCGTGTTATATACACAATGTAAACACGCTAGTAGCTGAATGTGTTCAATATATATATATATATATATATATGTGTGTGTGTGTGTGTGTGTGTGTGTGTGTGTGTGTGTGTAGCTATCCACAACTTTCTAAAAGGGCTCTAAATAATATTAATAAACCTCCTATTTCATATGCTGCTACCCATTTACACATGTTTATAATGTTGGTTACTCGTTGTTTCTTTCTGTCTCTCTTGCCCTCTAAACGTCCTTTGAATATTAAATTCTCCAAGTCCACTTTCCTCGTGATATATCACATAATTTTCAGTTTCATAGTTCTTTACTTTTTTCTTCTGTGTTATTCTCGGCATTTTAGTGTAAAAGCTCATATGAATTACTTAAAGTTTTCTCTTCATCTGTGAGAAAATTATCAAACATTCACTACCATCCAAATAGGTTGGTTGGTTGGTTTTTATGGCAAATCAACCTCGGCGGGTTATTTATTGCCAACTAAACTTTATTTATTTATTGCTGGTAATACCTTTTTCTTTCTTTATTGTTTTTATATAAGTTTTGTATCTAGTAATATATTTTTCTTTTCGAGTATCAAGATTCATTAGGATTTGTTTTTAAGGGCAGGGCCCCCAAGTCCTACCCTTGTTATTTAACCCATACCTGAAGGGAAGGGACGGATTAATACCTTTCCCAAGGATACCAGTGCTTAAGTGAATGCAGGGTATTTAACTGAAATTCGAAATCAGCTCACCAATTTCTTTTTCCGAGCCGATATCCACTGCACCACAACAAATATTCGTTACTATACTCTTACAGCACCTGGTATTCCTAAGCGGTCACCCGCCAAAGTAATGACCAAGCTCAGTGTTGCTTAACTTCGATGATCGAGCGGGAACCGGTGTATTCAACGTCATATGCCGTAAGCCCCAAATAGGAAGATAGATATTATGTAGCAGCTCATTCTTTACTTTCTTTCTGAGGGCATTTTGTTTGTTTTTAATTCTCGCTTAGCTTTTGCAATATTAGCGAATGGAGATATTGTTTAATATTAGATAGGTTTATGGGCAAACGGTGTTCGATAAGAAAGATGTAGATATAGACAATGTAACCAGAGGTACCAACACTGCATTGTGACAGATAGCTGTTGATTCGTACTCTCATTTACATTCCACATTCCTACATCTACATTAGCAAATAGACTTCGAGGAAAATAGAGATTTAGCATTTTTAAGAGGGAAAACATATTTAGAAATTATACATTATTTCTATTTGTATTTTGTTGAATAATACGAATACAGATTTCACATCAACAAAGAACTAAATAGTAAATATATTGTGATATTTTCAGTTTTGCATTTTATTAATGCTAATAAATGTTTTGGAATAAACTTTGTTGTTTAATAAAAAATTTAAAAGATTTCATGTTGGTAGTGGATTATCTTAAATTGTGTGTACTTTGTGTTTATCGTAAGTATTTACATAGACATTCCTCAAAACAACAGCTCATACGAACAAAGAGAGAAAATAAAATCAATATGGCGATTAACCGTCAGCTTTGCCGAAATCTTTCGTCGACTGCTCAGCAAATTCAGAAATATCACCTACAATGCTATTGATTCTGTTATTGTTATCTGTAAAGATGTCTTATTTTTTTGTTTATTAATTTGTTGTTAACACATGTACAGAAGAAAAGAATACTCGTCGTTGTAGTGAATATAGTTTGTTTCATGTCTGATTCAAAACTTTTTCTCTCAGTTAAATTATTTGATGTGTTACTATAAAAAGCTGTAAATATTATTTACCGACGCAAAACTCATAGCACAAGGCGATGTCTCTTCTAGATCTGGTTTAATTATTTCCAGGTATGATGTCGTTACATATGGCTGATACTGTTAAGGGATATGTGCATTTCTGTAGTTTTATCGCTATCCTTTCTTTTTCTATGTGCCTTGTCCTTTCAGGACGTGGGAGATCATGGCTTTCCATATCTCTCTATTCATGGTAGCTCTTAACACGCTTTCTCCTGTTACACCACGAAAACCCCGTTCTGTCATCCACCCGCTCAGGCCCTTCGAATATGTTATCCGCTGCTTTTCTCTGTCTATTTTCCCTCTATCTGGCCTGTTAGTATCAGGTTCTCCAAGCCCTCCTTCCTCATTGCATGTCACAGGAACTTCAGCTGTCACTTCCTGATGCTCAGTATTAATTTCCTTTTTGTTTCCATCCTTTCTGTTGTGGATTCTGAGTGAGGAACCGCACAAAATAATAAACAAGAAAAACAGATATGGAGATAAAAATGTAAGTTATATTGATCGAAATATACAAACTGGGACGCGCGTTAGTCAATTTAGGAATAGTATTAGTAGAAATAAATATATACAAATCTTGAAGTGAAATAGTATGTCCGGGTAACTTATTCTAGCTGAGTGGAGCTCAGAGCAATTGCCACTGAGATTCCAGATCTAACTCCAACTAAAGACAACTCACCAACTAAACTATGCTGTTCTCTCTACAGACAGGATTATATGTACACTCAGCCGAGTCCATTATTATACACAAAAAAGGGAGATCGCACAACACTTTCCAAAACCTCATCATTGCTTACATGCTTTGTCCATGATATCCGCAGCATCCTTCTGTAGAACCACATTTCAGTTGCTTCAAGTTTTTCCTTCATCTTTGATGAGATTGTCCAACATTCACTGACATCACATAGCAATTCAGCACTATCTTCTTTATTTCTAGTGAGAAAGTTTTCTGTCTCTTAATACTTTACTCAGCTTCTGGAACGCGTTCTTTGCCATGCTAATTCGCTTTCAGATCTCTGTGTCGTGCTTTTCGTATTCTGTTAGAACACTTACCAGGTATTTAAAATTTTGTACCTGCTTGCTTTTAGTATCCCCTACCTGTATTTGGCATTTTGGGCTGCTCTTTTGGATGATGACCACGCATTCGGTTTTCTTGCAGTTTATTTGTCATCCATTTTTGTCACTCACTTCAGCTAAATTCTGTAGGAGGTCTTGTAGTTTCTTTTCCGTGTCTGCAATCGCTATAGCGTTCGTAAAATTTCAAGATGCATACCCTAGTGATATTTTCGGTTTAAATTTACAAATTCTTTTTTACTTCTAACGTCTTGATTTGAACTTTGAAATTTTATTTACAACTTTGTTATTTGTTCTTCCTTAATATGATTAGGTCAGTTCACAATTCCCTCACCACAGTTATTTCAAACCAGAGTAAAAGTTTATTCTTTGTTTCCCTTTCTTAGTTGATACCCGTGTTTGAAATAATCGTCTCATTTATTTTAAGCATTCTATAAAAATGGAAAACAGAACATTGTTTTTTTGTGAAGTTTTTTGAGGCCGCCCAGTCTAAAGTAGGCCGATTTAAACGCTGGTTTCTCCTTTAAAGGGGCTCGAACCCGAGCAGATAGTACATTTTCTTTATCAAGATTCCTTGAGTGTGCAAGTCGATAGACTTAATGCACAAGGTTTTAAATCAAACACGGGTATCCATTAACAATAACGTTTGCAGTACAAAGGAAATATTTGAATTAAAACAATATTACAGACAAATATGTTTCTCAAGTGCAGTTGTTTTTTTTTCAGTATATGTAGAAGTTTCCTTTCTCACTTTTTGTTTTGTTTGTTCGTTATTTCTTTTTTGAGTAACACCTGATATCAATTTTAGTTGTTGGTGGTGGTAATGTTGAAACTCTTGAAGTGATTGTGAACCTTTTATTTGTTGCAGTTCTTTGATTGTGATTCCGTTGCATCAGTTAGATGATTTGTGTAAATTGATAGAGTTCTTTCTGATTTTGTAGAGCCCGTTGACGAGATTTGACGAACCATGGTCTTCGTTAAAACTGGCTTCCTTTACTCAAAAGATATTTTAATCGCTGACCTGTTGAGCGGTTGCATGCAGCTAACAATTTAGGTATTGTGTGAATGTTTTCGTTTTGTAGCAACTCAAAATATTAGGCAAAACTCATACGTAAATTACCTCTATAAAGTTAGTTCCCTGTACCGCTCCAGTAAGTACCTGACTCCTCCCACTATCCTAGATCTTTACAAGAGTCAAATAAGGCCAAAAATAGTTAGTTACCTGTACCGCTCCAGTAAGTACCTGACTCCTCCCACTGTCCTAGATCTTTACAAGAGCTATATAAGGCTTAAAGATAGTTGGTTTCTTTTACTGCTCCAATAAGTACCTCAAATCTGCTGATATCCTCGACCTATACAAGAGTCAGATAAGGCCTAAAAATGGTTGATTCCCTGTACAAATCTAATAAGTACTTAATTCCTATCGCTATCCTCGACCTTTACGAGTTCGTTTTTCGTTGTTTCTTTTTTTTTTTCAAATATAAAATAAGAATAAAGATTATACATTAAGCAACATTATCATGAAAATCATTTATTAATGATTAATTTATAGGGAAATTATTTATTTGTGAAACTAAATGAAAGACTATAGAAGAAACCGGTGTATTTTTAAAATTATAGACCATTTTAAAAAGGTAATCTTCCTTTCAATATTCTTTCATTCAATATTTCGAGTAACTGACGCTAAAGACGAGTGTTGCCTTCTGTGCTCTCTCTTCTCCAAGCTGCTATATAAAACAGTATCGACGAAAAGGACGATTTCTTTATGTTTATTGTTTTATTAGGAGGGTGTGGTGACAGATTAAATTCTAAAAGGCAGTGGGAGGAATGATGTTACTGGAACGCATGTCTCAGCCCCCCTCTGCGGGTGGTCTTAGCTGGTCACTAATATGGGTGTAGGAGACGTATCAACTGTTCAAAATTCTACGGCTTTTGTTGAATTAGCGCTGTTTTGGACCCAGACAAAAAGCAATCCATCAAATTACCACACCTCGAGGCATTTTGGTTAATCACAGACCATTCTAGCATTCTGTAAGACGAAGTGAACATTTAATTTGTAGCCATTTTATTTTATTTATAATAATTTCACCCCAAGTAAGGAAGTACTGCCACCAGGGTGCAGGGGGTTACATAAGAAGAGAGTGAAAGATTACATAAAAGCAGAGCAAAGGGAAAGAGAAAAGGGTTACAGGGGGCAAGAGAAGGATGGGAATTCTGTTGAGAAGAGAGTTCCGTGAGAATAGAGTGAAAAGAGAGAAGAACAAGATACAGTGGGTGTTGTGGAGAAGATAAGAGAAGGATGGGAGTCAAGGGTTAAGAGATGGCAATTGACGTGGAATTTAAACTTTAGGAGATTGTAACCATCAGGGAAGTAAGTATATGGAAGGGAGTTCCACAGACGAAAAGTGCGAGTAAAGAAGCTGTTGAGTAGAAGTAGCGGTTGCATTTGCTTGTAATAGGCAAGGTTAAATAAGTGAAATAAAACAGAAAATATTCCTTTAATCTCCAGAAATGTATCACCTATTTATCCTCTCTTTTAAGAGCTCGTTAACATTAACATTAACATTCTGCGCCAACATTATCTATGGCGACCACGACGCCATACGGAAATCTCGGTGTGATAAGGAAGTAATCGTTGCAGAAAAATTTATTTTCAATGGCACGACGTGATATGGAACGTGATTTGGAATTTTTGGCACAGAACAAAAAATTCTCACCTAAACAACAGCAAAGCGAAAAATGCGAAAACGAACTGCCACAATTTCAAGTCACTAAAGATGGCCTCACAGGAATACAAGAGCCCAAAAAATTCGAGCCATCAATATATATACGCTCTTCACACCCTGATTGAGCACTCTGGAAGAATGGTAGACTTTGAAAAAAAAGTAACTACTCTGGCATCTACGCTTCGTTCATTCAGCAATGAATTAGAACACTCAGCTATTGGGCGTGTATAATGAAAATATACACGCTAAAAATTCTGCCTCCTACCGAACGCTGATAGCTCAGAGGTAGAATCGCTGACTGACGCCAATTCGGTTGGGTTTCAATCCTAGGTAAAAAGCAATCGGCTGTCTAATTGTACTGATAAACTGTGATACAGCGAAACAGATCTGTCTGCGGATGACTATATATATATATATATATATATATATATATATATATATATATTCTAATTCGGAAGATCGGTCGATCATGCTAAATTAGTTTCAACGTTTCGGTATCTTTAGGCGTTTTATCTTAACAGCTTTTTTGAACACATAAATGGAACTTTCAAAACGCATAACGGAAGCTTAAAATAAGGGAGGAGCTGGTCAAGACTAGCGAAATAATACTGTAAACACTTTCATCGGGTTTGTACGAGCCCAAAATATATTTTCTAAGGTGTTTAAACCAGGACATTACTTCTGTCTTTTATCAACCTTTCTCGATCTGGAAATGATTCTCTGGCTAACTTTTCTTCTTGGCACAATCTAAAGACATCGCCACCGATATTTGGTCTTTTTTAATACACTCCAAGTTACATAAGGATCTTTGACATTTTTTGTTTTAATTTCTACACGTGGTTGGCTATTTTGAAACAATTTTAAGACTTTCTAGCTTGAATGTTAACTTATGATTGTACCATAGTTTTTTTTTAATTTTTTCATTACATCCAACGTATATTTTTCTCTGCTCATTTGTATATCTGCTTTGTAGATAACACCTTCGGTTTAAAAAATTCCGTAAAGTGGGCTCTACCTCTGCAGTTACATTTTTCATTGACGATATTTTGCTACACATTATCTTTTAAATTTTTGGCGTGTTGTCTTTTTATGTAATTTTCTAAATTGCTGGTACAGCTGTAACTTAATTTAACTAATTACTAGAAATACAGTAAAATTAAGTTACATCTGTTTTGAGTTAACCGTTATCTTCCCTCCTATCCATATAAAGTGTTAACATAAAAATCTACCTCGAGTGCACACCCACGGACATTGCACAGGTCTCCTAGTTACGACAGTCTCGACCTACGACTAATTGTTGTTTTTATGCAATCGCCATTAATCTTGTTTCAATTTATTCTGTTTGCCTCGTACATAAGGCAACGTAGATGGGATTAGGGTTGTAAGTCATATTGAATTTTAGGGAATTAGCTCTTTTTTGTCTGTGTTGTTAAGTTTACGGATGTGCGTTGTGGTGCAATGGATATCGACTCGGAACGACAAATCGAGGAGCCGAGTTCGAATTCCAGTTGAATTCATGGCATTTACGTACGCACAAATACCTTTGGGAAAGGTATTAACCCGTCTTTTTCCTACAGATTGGGTTCTATAGCTTTGGCTGGCAAACGGTCTAATCCGTCTATTCCTTCCAGTTATGGGTTAAATAACAGCACAGATTGGGTTCTATAGCCTTGGTCGGCAACCCGTCTACAGCAGAAACAATGGCAAACTAATGCGGGATAATCTTCTGCTCATTCAGTCATGTCTCTTGCGAAAGAAAGTGTGTATCATGTATGGCACTTAACTGACTGACTGTTTTGTTTGCGGAAACTTATTACCCTTCATTATAGCACCCAAGCGAAGGGAACCTCGTCTGATGTCGGTGCCTCAAAGAAACGATACACCATCATCATGGAAATTAAATTAGACACTGTTAAACGCTCTGAAATCAGGAAAAAAAAGACGAACATTGGCTGCTTCCTTGGCTCAAGTTATTCGACTGCCGTCTACGAACATGTAGATATGTCTATACATATTGAGTTTCCCTGTCAGAGATAAGGACACTTTCTTGTTAAACTTTGAGTTGGTGAATTCCTAGTAAAAAAGAATAACAAACACGTTTTGTTCTTTCTTTCCGAGACTTGCTACTGCTTCTGAATATTGCAAGAAAGACAAGATTTTACGCTTCGTCATTTGATCTACCGACAGTCAA
Source organism: Ascarosepion bandense (assembly GCA_037127315.1). Lineage (NCBI taxonomy): Eukaryota > Metazoa > Mollusca > Cephalopoda > Sepiida > Sepiidae > Ascarosepion > Ascarosepion bandense. Next base: position 2,724,424 of record JBBBDQ010001657.1, on the reverse strand, counting down.
TGACATCACTGACAATGAATATACGAACAGCGTAAAACAATTTTATTTCGGGCGCATTATTTTTATTTCATTTTATTATATATTTTATTTATGACTTCTAGGTGTTATTAATCCTTATTATGTTAACATATGTCATAGAAATGTGTACTATGCCTTGGATTATTACTTTATCATTGCGTAAGCATAGGTGAGTGACGTAAATACCTATCCACAAAAATCACGGGTATCTTCTGATTTAAACGAAAAACTTGGTACGATGCATCGTAGGATTGGAACTCTATCGTAAGTCGAGGACACCTTGTACTATATAGAAATATACATATATATATATATATACTGCATATATATATATATATATATATATATATACTGCATATATATATATATATATATATATATATATATATATATATATATATGTATATATATATCACGTATAGTACTGGTGTTAATAGAATAGAGCTGGATATAATATAAGAGAACTATTAAGTATATATTAATAAATATACATATTATCTCTCACAATTATATCAGTGTTCAACTAAAAGGAACAAAATATTAACTTATATTACCTCGAGCAATATTTTATTAACATATATTTGCAAATAAATATATATATATATTTACTTATTTATTTGTGCATGTGTGTGTGTGTGTGTGTGTGTGTTTGTGTGTGTGTGTGTGTGAAAAAGAGAGAGATTGAATAAAAAATCTCTTCGAATACAGCCTTATCCTCAAAACAACGCAAAATAAAGTGTGACCTTTCAAAACAAAACTGTAAACCGGAGAAGAGAAAAGAAAAATATGGTTAATCAGTGAGTAAATTTAATACATAAACATTTCCCTTAACCAAGTACATGGTTTTAGAAACGAAGTTTTGATGATTTAACTGTCTTAAAGAATTTCGGTGTTATGATTAATGAGGGTAATTAAAAAGATGATAAGTAGATGCTACTTTTCAGGGGATTTAAGATATTTTTATTATTAAGCCGAATCCAGTTTGGGGGTACATGTCACTTGTGCTGTAATTGGCTCCATAAAAAAAATTATCAAACAAATCTTGTCACTTTTTCCCTTACGGCATAGAACAGCCAGAAGGCACGCTGAAGTAATAGATACCGATTCTAATCGAGGAACTAGAGAGCAGAGTTCGAATTTTTGTCAAGTTCATTACATTCTCATGACTACTTTTGGGAATGGTATGAGTCCATCTCTTCTCCTAGCTGTGTGTAAATAGTGAGACAGACTAAGTTCTATAACCTTTGGTGGCAAAACGTCTATGAGAAAGAAAACACTGAATTCAAAACCAGCCTGGAAAGTTTGGAGCTCCATTAAACTATATTGACCAGTAAAAATCGCCGCTACTGTGGCAGTATATGTGATGCACCAACGGCTGTCAGATGGTTACGGATTTTGTTATAGTGATAAAACAACCATTTGGTTACACAGAAAAAAGATTAACTCTAAAAAAAGAAATATTACTAAGATCTATGAATTTTTTAATATAATACAATAAAATAAACTTGAAATGATATTTCAAATAATCTTAAATATATGTTTTCCGAAATATAAGAGAGATGGCCATGCTCAGTAGAAATCTTATTATTAGTTCTGATTAGCTATAAAAGAATGAGGTTGAGAAGCAAAAAATACTACATGTGATAATTGCTACTTCAAAATCGTTGTTGCCGTTAGCAGCTTAGATATTGCTTAATGTTCTTGTTGTCAACTTTCAAATGCAATTTGCATTGTTTCCTTTGGAACATATTGAAGGTTGTCATCGGCTAATGGTGGTGGGGGGGTCTCCTATCCCAAAGTTAACTACGCGAAGCATAGTGATACACAAAAGTAACAGGATTATATTTCTCTAACACTTACTCAAGATCATCGCCAAAGATCCTTCTATAGAAACTTTATAGATAACCGGTTTATCCTTCTATAGAAACTTTATAGATAACCGGTTTATATATATATATATATATATATATGGGTATACAGTCAAATAGACGCACATATAGAAAAATATAATTCAGATGACAATAAAACTGTTTTTAATGTAGTATAAACAGAGCTATTAATTATATATTAATAAACATACATTTTATTCGACGTTGAAGTCATTAGGTGATGCAAATAACAAATTGACTATTTAAGAGATTTGCATTCACTCGATGTTCGTGGAAGTTAAATCTAATAATTTTAGAGTACATTTTTTTTTCTTTTTTTTTTAATCATTTCACCCCAAGCAAGGCATTCCACTGCCACTATTGCGCTTGGGGCTACATGGAGGAAGGTAAATAGAAAGAGTGGTTAGATATAGGAAATGTATAGGAAATGTCAGAAGGGGGGTGATAGATATTTGGGTGGGTGGGAAGAGTGTTTGAAAGAATAGAAGCGAGTTAGTTTGTTAGGAGGTGTCTATTGACTTTACATTTAAACTCCTGGAGATTGTAGCCGTCAGGGAAGCAGTCTTGTGGAAGGGAATTCCACAGTCGGGAAGTGCGAGAAAAGAAATTGTTGGAGTAGAAGTTGCGGTTGCATTTTATCGGTTTCAATGTAAAAGGGTGGGATCTAGTTGCTAATCTAGTATCTCGTGCAAATTCGAACCTAGGGGGCACCAGTGATCTAAGTTCATCGGAGCAGAAGCCCTGAAAGTATTTATAGAAGAGACACAGGGAAGCCACGTCGCGCCGGTGGGAGAGAGACTGCAGGCGGTCTGCTAAGTCGGTATCGATCACATTACAGACCCTCCGCTATACCTTGTCGAGAAACCCAAGGAGAATAGAAGATATGGCAACAGTATTCAATGCACGGGCAGATGGTAGATTTTAAATGTGCAGGATAGATTCAGACGGAAAAACCTCCGGGCCCTGCACAGAGAATCGACTTTCATAGCAGCGGATTTAGCAATGGATTCGATATAGTCATTCCACTTGAGGTCCGCTGAAAGTGTGAGACTAAAGAAGGCGTAGTGTTTTACTCTCTGGGAGGCAAGCCTGGTCTATCCTAATAGGAGGTAGGTGCGATTGTCTATGATGATTAATTGATAGTAGCTTCGTTTTAGAAGCATTAAAATTTACGAGCCATTTCTTACCCCAGTCCACTACGGATTGGAGGTCCTTTCCAAGCTCGGCTGCAAGGTTAGCTTTGTCGCCCACACCAGATTTTTGATCGAGGCGAGAATAAACTGTGGTGTCATCGGCGTACATACCTACTTGGGATATTATGGTATCAGGGAGATCATTAATGTAGATCAGAAAGAGCGTAGGACCTAGGATAGAGACTTGAGGGACACCCGTGTTCGTATGGTAGCTCTGGGAGGCATGTCCGTTTAATACCACATTCAATGTGCGGTTAGATAGGAATGACTGGATTAGTTCAAACAATTGTTCCAGCTATACCATAGTTCCGCAGTTTGCATAGAAGGCCAGCATGCCAAACTCTGTCGAATGCTTTAGAGATATCCAAGGCAACGGTTCGGGCTTCACCATTCCTGTCGAGTGCCTGATATATGTACTCGGTGATTGTCGTTAGCATATCAGCTGTAGACCTGGTGAAGCGGAAACCACCGAGAGGAGCCTGTGTGCTGTGAGATGCTGAAACACCTTGGCGTTGATAATGGCTTCGAACACTTTGCCAAAGATCGGAAGAAGGTTGATAGCTCGGTAATTTGCGGGGTCCGAGGGTTCTCCAGTGTTTTTAAATATAGGAACTACAGAGGAAGATTTCCAACAGTCAGGAAAGCAGGAAAGCAGATAGGCAGTAGTTGTAGAGCTTAGAAAGTACAGAGGAAAGTTCAGGGGCACATTTCTTTAAGACTATGATTGGGATTCCGTCCCCTCCGCTCGCTTTGTGAGAGTCAAGTTTCGAGATTATCTTAGAGACAAGCGAGGATGTAATATGGACGTCATTCAGTTGAGCATCAGTTCTAGGTGGGAAGTCGGGAGTAGAAACTACAGACGAGTCCAGTCTCGAATTATTTGAGAATCTATGGGCAAAGCATTCAGCCTTATTAACTGGGGAGGTGAGGACCTCAAATTTGTTTATTAGTGGGGGTATTGTGGAACTTGCTCTTGTTAAGTATTCTTTTACAGAGTTGCCAGTAGTCTTTGGTGCCGAACTTAGAGGATGCTATGCGTTGCCTCATTCTGGCAGCAAATAACATATTAGCTTCGTTAAGTATCTTTTTACACTTATTACGAGCTGAAGCGAAAAGGCGTCTGTTTTGGTCCGACGCGTAGCTACGATAGAGTCGGAAGAAATGATTCCGATAAGCAATGGCAGCCGAGCAAGCGGGTGAAAACCATGGAGACGAATGAGATTTAAGCTGAAATTTCCTGGCAGGGATGAAGCATCGATACCAGTCTTAACCCAGGAGGAGACCTCGGATGCACATTCTTCGATGGGAAGACTAAAAACGTTGTTCCATGGGACGTCACAGAGGAAGTCTCGGAACTAATCCCAGTTTGCTCTTTGATAGCAGTAGGATATTCTACTTGTCTGGGTTTCTTGGGTCGGGTGGGAGTGGAATGAAATGTTGACGGAAAGTACGGTGTGGTCAGAGTTACTGAGTGGGCAGAGTTGTCTGGTAGTCCAAGAGTCTAGGATGGAAGTGAAGCAGAGGTCCAGCAGTGAGTCCCTTCCGTTAGGGTTGTCGGAGAAACGCATGGGGAAGTCCACCACTTGCGTAAGGGATTGGGTGATTGAAAAATTCATAGTGTGGACACCAGCAAGGTCGGTGACAGAGTTCTTCAGGCATTTGGTGTGGTGGGCGTTAAAGTCACCACACACGAATATATGGGCAGAGGGATGGGAAGAAATGGCTTTGTCAATATTGTCAGAGACACTGTCAAGTAACGAACAGTCAGGGGAGGAAGGGGAGCGGTAGAGAAAGAAGAGATAGCTAATCGAGCTTAGAAGTGAGAGGCGGAAGCACATGAAAGAATGATCCGGGGATTCAAGGGATGTCGCCCTAGCTAGGGGAAGGTGTTCGCTGACATACACACCAAGCCCATGCATATGAACATTGGAGTCCTTCCTGAAAAGGGGAAGGTAACCAGGAACGTCAAACCCAGAAGAGGAGATAGAAGGGTTAAGGTTAGTTTCACATAGGGCCAAGATATCAGGTGAGTTAGTGTGAAGGAACGAATCAACGCTGAGGAAGTTAGTGCGGATACCACGTATGTTAGTGTAAGAGATGCAGTTTTTAATTTATAAATGTGTAATATAAAGTGATAAAAGTTACATGAACATAAAAAAAAATTAAAAGTAAAAAATATATATATAAAAAATTAAATTCTGGGAGATGAACATCGAGTGAACTTAAATTCAAATCTCTGCACCTGATGATTGCGTAGTGCATGAAACTCAGAGTTGGGTCATCGACGTAGGATAATATTCATACTAATATATATATATATATATGTGTGTGTGTGTGTGTGTGTGTGTGTGTGTGTGTGTGTGTGTGTGTGAAAATTAGTTTCAGCTACAGAGTTTGATTTTCTAAGAGCCGCTTAGATGCATCACAAGACCGAAATTATTGGGTACTCAGTGAGGATCGCACTCACTACTCAGTTGCAATAGATTCTAGCGAGACAAGTTGCTGACCATTACATCATCTCGAGGTGCTCTTATTTTTTAGTTGGAGAGTATCAAACAATGAAAACCGAGGAAGGCAATCGCCAAAAATCCAGTTACAATAAATTAAAGAAAATAACATCGCCTGCTGAATTATTTTAAAATTATCAGTAAGAGAAATGTTCGTAAGACGAGGATTTGGTTAGAAAGAAAGGAAGACAGAAACAACGATAGATAAAAGTGTTGAACGCCTTTTGCCAATATCTCATAAATACCTTTTTCGTTTTGATAGCGTGGAAAGTGGGAAAAAGACATTACTTGGTTTCAGTGAGAAAATAAAAGAAATAAATAAAGACGAGACAAGCATACGTTGAACGTCTGTTTCAGTAAAATAGAACCGGTTGGCAGTTTCAAATCCTTTCATTCCTAACCACTTCTACGGATATTTTATTGTCGTAGAACTCGCCATGGGCTTATTCAACCATTAACTTAAGAGTTAAGCATTAAGATTCATCGGAAAATTTATATAGGAAAACCGCGACATTTACACGGGTCCTCCTAGTAAATATGCAAAGGCCAATAAACCCATCATGACACTCAATCTAATAAGAAAACATTAGGCAATTGAAACACAGCCAAATCTACGTGATCTACAGGTTTAGTAAAAGCAACTTGTCAGCTTGGATTTAGCAATAATTTCAGGTCACGTAACAACTTCAACCAGATGTTTCTCCGAATGAGAGCTTTCTAAAATAACTGGGTGCCACTACCAAGTGACTTTCATATTTGAAACTTAAAAAATTTAACAAGCCTCTCGAAATCCAACCATAATGTTCTTCAATAACTCCAACATTGCTTTGTACTAAAGATATTCTGCGGAAGTTGGTGTCTGAGGCAAGTACGATGTTATGGAGAACACTAATATAACGCAAAATCTTTAGTTGAAAAACGAAGAAAAAATCTAAAGAAGAATTAGAATGTAACAATAAAGACATAAGTAAAATGATTACTTATCTTTGTTATTTATCTTGACTTAGCAGAAAACAAAATATCATATATATATATATATATATATATATATATATATATATGATATTTTGTTTTCTGCTAAGTCAAGATAAATAACAATATATATATATATATATATATATATATATATATATATGATATTTTGTTTTCTGCTAAGTCAAGATAAATAACAATATATATATATATATATATATATATATATATATATATATTGTTATTTATCTTATATATATATATATGATATTTTGTTTTCTGCTAAGTCAAGATAAATAACAATATATATATATATATATATATATATATATATATGATATTTTGTTTTCTGCTAAGTCAAGATAAATAACAATATATATATATATATATATATATGATATTTTGTTTTCTGCTAAGTCAAGATAAATAACAATATATATATATATATATATATATATATATATATATATATATATATATATTCTCTTAGGTGTGAGTTTGTGACACTGGCTTTCACGCTTTTGCCATCGTCAGACAAACTGATTAATTTTTTTAGAATACTGGATATATGTAGGACTGCGTATAATAGTTTATAAAAATTAAAACTTAATCAGTTTGTCTGACAATCGCAAATGCGTGAAAGCCAGGGTGACAACCTCACAGCTATCTAACTAAATATGTTAGCTCTATCACTGATATTGAGCGCTTTAAAATAAGTACTGCTGTTATATGATATATAAATAATATATATATAACACATTTCATATATATATATATATATATATATATATATATATATATATATATATATATATAGGTACGTATTGATGGAATAATATTCTGTATCCAAAGAAACACTATTCTTATTAAAAGTGCTCAATACAAAGTAGAGCTAATAATATTTATTCAGATATTCATGTTATAATTTCTGAATAAATATTTTATATATATTTATATATATATATATATATATATATATATTTATATTCATATACATACACATTTCACACCCACTCACGCACACACACACACACACATATATATATGTGCGTGTGTGTGTGTATGTGTGTGAAATGTGTATACATATATATATATATATATATATATATATGTATATATATATATATATATATCATGCGTTGTTTCCTGAAAAGTGATTCATAATTGTTCGTGATTGTTTTTTCTCGGCTGAGCTTCGTGCAGTTTTTTAAACTCGGCCTATTTTCTGTTCTGGACGCAAGAATTTTTAATTCTTATTTAAAAATATAATTGTGGCTGTGGTGCCAACTACATAGGGAGAACTACTCAGCGCTTAGATATGAGAATTAAACAACACGTTCTTATTAAGTTCAGGAATCACACTTTCACTTTGAATGAACTTATCCGAAATACCTACGGTTCCGCCATATGTGAGCACCTATTAAATAACAGAAATGCTACCGATTTCAGTGCTGACAGGTTTATTGTGTTGATTGTGTCCTGGTCACACTTATATTTATTTGAAAGTGCTTGTGGCTCTTTATATCAGGTCCCACAAATCTTCTCTGTATAAATAGCGTGAATGTTTGTTGGGACTCACTTTCATTTGTCTCTAGCTCTTTGTTTTCAATTCATAGTTTTTTTCCTATATTTTTGTTTTTTTCTTTCCATCGTGCATTTCATGGTGTGTTTTATTCCAAGTTTGAATATCCCGATGAGGCCTGAAGAGCGGGAGCAAAACCGATTGCTTTATTTTTAGAATTTATAGTAATATTAAGCTACACACTTTTATTTCGATATTATAGGATACAAATCTTATATCATCCATGAACCAACTTAACACATAAAGTAAAGTTGCACATATGGAAAATCGGATTCAAACGACTAAAACATTTTAGAAAAACCCAGACCAAGGTAAATTTCACAATTCAGTGTGAAAAGCAAAATTCTGGATCCAGACTGGATAAGAAATAAAAATTCATATATGACGTCAGTCAATTTTCTTTTCACACCTAAAGAAGAAAATGACTGCTGGAGCCGGCAACTTCACTATTTAGACCACATTCCGTGACTGGTCAAAATGAGTCCAGCATGTGAGCGGTTAGCTGACGGACATTGTGGCAATGTAACAAAAGAAATTTCAAGAAGCTGACCCGGACGTAAGGGTGCGTCACAGATTCATTAGACTTTTACTTCCAATTTTCTTTTTTCATTTTTTACTCAACGCCGCCAAAGAAAACAACATCAACAAAAACAAGTCACTCTAAGTACAATTTCTTTGTTTTACCCTCTTCCTCACCCTGTCGCTTACCTACCAAAAGAAGGGAAGGAACATAAGACTTTACATACTACTACTATCACTATACGCCTGGGACACTTAGCTACTTACTACTATTGACCATGAACTCTTAATTTCTGTGGACATTTTAAATACTTACATTTCTCTTTGAACAATTTTGACTACAAAGCTGCATGCATTTCCTCAACGAACATTTTTCTTCTCACAAATATATCATAGTGTTCAGTTAACGAAATTTCACTTATATTTTTCTTCTTACAATTTTGTTATTCTGTTAATAAATCTTTGCTGTAATGTACACATGAAATATGTCATCCTTCCACATTTCAAGTTTCAAGTTGCAACCTTCTGATATTTAATTTTTGGGGAGTTGGGTTGTGTTTAGCATAAAACCAATTTATCAAACATCACCAAGGCCCCTACAATATATATATATATATATATATATATATATATATATATATATATATATATATATATAAATTATAGTTTAGAACATGTACAAATTATCATCTACTACGAAGTGTACATTTTTGTTTCGACATTGAAAGGACAATGTCCCATCAG